>JABMDN010017920.1:0-10000 GCA_017165825.1 Hepsetus odoe
CAGGTTGAACTGGTGAGACTTGCTATCTCATTCTTCTTCTTCTTCTTTCGTGTGCTCTCGTTTATGGGTCGACACAGCGTATCATCCTTTGTTTACAGCCTTTTTTCCACACCTGCCTAAAACTTTTGCACAGTGCTGTATGTATATGTATATGTGTGTTTGTGTGTTTGTGTGTGTGTGTGTGTGTGTGTGTGTGTGTTTGTGTGTGCATGTGTGTAATGAAAGCTCTTACATGGCGATGGTTATGAGGAGCATATAGAGGCTTTTGAAGATGATGTATCCGGTGTAACAGATCCAGATATTACCAGTGAAAACCATGGCATACAGAGCAGCGCCCCCTAGGCCTGAGAGTGAACCCAGTGCCAATTCACCCCAACAGCTCCAATCAACCGAACTAAAGCTGATTCCATATGCCGCTGCTGCTCCTGCACCCAGAACAACAACACAAAACAAAAAACACAAAACCTGTTAGAAACCTGGCCAACCTCCGACCCCCGAGTTTCCCTCTGAATAGAGCATAAGCAGTAACAATAATTAAACTGACCAAAAAGATTGGACACAGCTTCCACTCCTCCATTATAGATGGTGAAGTTACTGGAAGGTTCCACATGTTCCCAAAGTGCCTGAACATAGTTAACTGTCTGGTTGTAGCCACAGGTGGATAGTGCCCACCACACTGACCAGCACAGCATGTCTCTGCTGGAGTAACACTGCAAAAAATCTGTCCACATCTGCTGGAGAGCACCACAGCAACCTGGGAATGAAAACAGGACATTGTCTTAGAGACAGTGAGAGTCCAGACATCCATCAGAACCTGGAGAAGTAACAACAATATTCAACTTATTTGATCAGCTTGAATCTCAACAAACTAGTTTTAAAAATTATCTTTACTTACCGCTTGTCCTTGCACCTGAGCTAGACTCCACACTTTTCCCCTTATCCTCCAGTGAATTCCTTGTTACAGCTGAGTCTTCTACACTCGTAACGTTTCCTGATGTCTCAGGTTCCCCTGTTTCTGTTTCTGGTGTGTCTTCATGAGCAGTGTTCACATGACCTTCAGGTAAATCCCCTACTTTCCCTTCCTGATGGAAGAACATGCTGGTCTTTGGCATGGGCAGGAGCACTGCAGTCAGCATGGCAATGAAGACCAGCACTAGTGTCATCACCAGGATGTATTGATAGGTTAGAAGGTTGAAAGAAACCAAAACCTGCCCCAGTACCGACCCCACAGTATATCCCAGCAGCTGGGCCATGCGGCAGTATGATGTGGCCTTCAGATAGTGCTGCAGCGCCACCATGCTGTAGATGTAGGAAAAATATGCCACGTCACAGGCTGTCACAACGGCATAAACAAACTGCATGGCCTGCATGACTCTGACCCCCTGCAGCCATAGCAGCATGGCGTTCGTCAAAAACAGGGCACAGCCCTGGAACACAATTACTGGTTTGTAGCACAGCCAATCAGTAAGCAGGAACACCGGAACCAGCAGCGCCAGGTACGAGTATGTCCACACTGGGAAGATCTGATTGGTTACCTTGAAAACAAAGGGGAAAGTGTTTCAGGACCTCAAGACCATCACACCTTTACCACAATGACTATCCTTCCATCCTATATGTCACGTGGCGGGGGGCGGGGCTCGCACACAGGTGCCCAGCGACCTCGCTGGCACCGGCGCGTTACAGATGCCCCTCCCCAAAGGCGCCTACTCCGGGGCGCCCGATCCTGCCTCATCCAAGGCAGGATCCCCCCGGCACCCCAAAGAAACCCAAGGGACTCGAGAGAGAAAACCCAAAAAAAAACCCCGGGAGAACCAAAAACTCGAGAGAGAGAGAGAGAAAAACACAAAACCCCAAAAACCCAAAGAAACCCAAGGGACTCGAGAGAGAAACAAACAAAACCCTAAAACCCTAGGATTCTATCAAATCCTCAGCCTATACCTCCATCACATCCTCATCTGGTAGCTCCATCATATCCCCCATCTTACACCTCAGTTCTATTCTTTCATCATATTGCTCCATCCTACACCTCCATCACATCCTCATCCATCACTTACACCTCCTACACCTCCATCTTAGGCTTCCATCACATCCTCCACCCTTGACCTCCATCACGTTCTCATTCTCATTCTCATATATATACACAGTATCTCACAAAAGTGAATACACCCCTCACATTTTTGCAAATATGTTATTGTATCTTTTGTTGGGACGACACTGAAGATAGGACACTCTGATCCAGTGTACAGTAGCTGGTGTGTTCAGCTTACAGTGTAAATATACTGTCCCCTCAGAATAACTCAACACACAGACATTAATGTCTAAACCACTGGCAACAAAAGTGAGTTCATTCCTGAGTGAAAAATGTCCACATTGTGCCTAATTAGCCATTTTCTCTGCCCAGTGTCTAGTGACTAGTTAGTGTTACAAGGTCTCAGGTGTGAATGGGGAGCAGGTGTGTTAAATTTGATGTTATCACTCTCACACTCTCTCTCTGGTCACTGGAAGATCAACATGGCAGAGGTTGAAGGGGCGGGGGGGTCAGCCTGTCAGTGCTCAGACCAGACGGCGCAGTCTGCATCAAACTGGTCTGCAGGCTGTCGTCCCAGAAGGAAGCCTCTTCTAAAGATGATGCACAAGAAAGACTACCTGCAAACTCCAACGGCACCTCCCCTTCACACCTCTCTGCAACCCCCACCAGGGATATCAGCTACGTATCCCCTTTTATCTTTATCTTCTCCTTCTCTACCCCCCCTTTCCCCTGAGAACTCGACTGCCCCCTCCTGCTACCCCACTCATCAGGAGGCTCCCACTCTCTCACCACACAATAGCCTCTCCATCACAGCTGACCAGGTGCGGTGTCAGCTGAGGAAGTTGAAGCACAGGAAAGCCACAGGTCCGGATGGCATCAGCTCCAGCCTGTTGAGGGACTGTGCAGATCAACTCTGTGAGGTTCTCACCTACATCTTTAACCTCAGCTTCAGCCTGGAGCGTGTCCCCATTCTGTGGAAGACCTCATGCCTCGTTCCAGTCCCCAAGACGTCGCACCCCAAGGAGCCAAACCACTTCAGACCTGTTGCCCTCACTTCTAACCTGATGAAGGCTATGGAGAAGATCATCCTCCACCAACTTCACCCACTGGTCAGGAGGGACCTGGACCCGCTGCAGTTTGCATACCAGCCGCACATTGGGGTGGATGATGCTGTCATCTACCTGCTGCATCGGGCCCTCACTCACCTGGAGAGTGCTAAGAGCACTGTAAGAGTCATGTTCTTTGACTTTTCCAGTGCTTTCAACACGATCCGGCCTTCAGTTCTGAGGGGGAAGCTGGAGGGAGTGGGTGTGGACCATCACATGTCTGAGTGGATTATTGACTACCTCACCAATAGACCCCAGTATGTGAGACTCCAGGACTGTGTGTCTGAGGTGGTGGTCTGCAGCACTGGAGCCCCACAAGGAACAGTCCTCCCCCTTCCTCTTCACCCTGTACACGGCGGACTTTAAATACAACACGGACACCTGTCACCTGCAGAAGTTCTCCGACGACACCGCTATTGTTGGTCGTGTGTCGGAGGGGAATGAGCAGGAATACAGGGGGGTCATCAGTGACTTCGTCAGATGGTGCGATCAAAATCATCTGCGCATCAATGCCAGCAAGACGAAGGAGCTGGTGATTGACTTTCGCAGGAAGTCACCCCCCATCACACCGGTGGACATCCAGGGTTTGTGCATTGAAACGGTGGAGGAGTACAAATACCTGGGTGTCCACATCAACAACAAACTGGACTGGTCCACTAACACTAATGCTCTGTACAAAAAGGGCCTCAGTCATCTTCACCTGCTAAGGCGGCTGAGGTCCTTTGGGGTGAACAGAGATCTTCTGAGGTCCTTCTATGACACTGTGGTAGCGTCGGCTGTTTTTTATGCTGTGGTCTGCTGGTGTGGAAGAGTCACAGTGAGGGACAGAGGGAAACTAAACAAACTGGTCAAGAGGGCCAGCTCTGTCCTGGACTGCCCGCTCAAGTCCATCGAGCAGGTAGGGGAGGAGAGGATGTTCTCCAAACTAACATCCATCATGGACAACACCTCCCACCCCCTACACGAGACTGTAGGAGCACTGAGCAGCTCGTTCAGCAGCTGACTGTTACACCCGCAGTGTGAGAAGGAGCTACCGCAGGTCATTCCTACCTGCTGCAATCAGACTCCACAACTCATCATAACATCATAACATTACATTACACTACTTGTTTATTATTGTTATATATTATAATATATATATATATATATTATTATTATTATTATTACATTTATTATTTATTATTACATTTATATTCATATTTTTGCTATATTTATATTTTGCTACTTGTTATTTATATGTATAATTAATTCATAACTTATTACCGTGTATATTGTAGATATGTATATGTATATATATATAGATATATATAGATAGTTAATTTATTATTTATTTATAGCTCCTCTTTTTTTCTCCTGTACTTGTTCCTGTTCTCTCTATATCTTTATATATTTTTTCTTCTCTTTCTGTACACCTGTCTTTTTTAAGAGCCCTGTAACGCCCAAATTTCCCATTCGTGGGATAATAAAAGATCACTCTACTCTACTCTACTCTACAATAGTTTGCTGAAGACAAGCAGACTAAGGACATGCATTACTGGAACCAAGTTCTGGGGTCTGATGAGACCAAGACAAACTTATTTGGTTCAGATGGTTTCAAGCGTGTGCGGCGGCAAGCAGGTGAGGAGTACAGAGACGAGTGTCTTGCCTATAGTCAAGCATGATGGTGGGAGTGTCATGGTTTGGGGCTTCATGAGTGCTGCCGGCATTGGGGAGCTACAGTTCATTGCGGGAACCATGAATGCCAACATTTGTATCTGATTGTGTCTGAACAGTTGTTGTTTTGTTTGTAGCACCAGGGTCCTGGAGGAACGTTATTTCGTTTCACTATGTACTGTGTATATGGATGAAATGACAATAAAAACCTACTTGACTTGACTTGAACATGTTCTGTGACAGACTGAAGCAGAGCATGATCTCCTCCCTTCAGAAACTGGGCCGCAAGGCAGGATTCCAACATGATAAAGACTCCAAACACCCCTCCAAGACGACCACTGCCTCGCTAAAGAAACTAAGGGGTGAAGGTGCTGAACTGTCTCCAGACCAAAACCCTATTGAGCATCTGTGGGGCTTCCTCAAATGGAAGGTGGAGGAGCGCAAGGTCTCCAACATCCACCAGCTCCATGATGTCATCATGGAGGAGTAGAAGAGGATTCCAGTGGTGACCTGTGAAGCTCTAGTGAACTCCAAGCCCAATAGAGTTCAGGCTGTGCTGGAAAATAATGGTGGCCACACAAAATATTGACACTTTGTGTTAATGTACACAACGTGGACCCTTTTCACTCAGGGGTGAACTCACTTTTGTTGCCACTGGAATTTTTATTTGTTTGTTTGTTTAGTCTCTTTACTCGGTCCTGTATCCCAATATTTCTCATTCTGTGTTAGTGAGTTGCTATGGTGATTTCCATCTGACTTTGCTCAGCGTTTGGACACTGCACCAATTTTTCCCACGCTACTGCTTGGGTTTGCGCTGGATTTACTTCTTGTTCCAGCGTCAGCCTTTCTGTGGACTATCCGGACATTCATCGTGTGTAAACTCCGTGTTCTGAGCAGAGTTAGGGTTAGGGTTTGGGTTAGCCCAGGGCTAACCCAGACCCACGTCCCTGTCTCACCCCTGTTCTGCGAGTCCTCTCCCTGCTCACCCTGCACCTGCTCAGAGCTGGTGAGTGAGTCTCCACTCTCTCCTTCTCTGTTCATCCAGTTCTTTACGGCCGGTCTGCTCTCCGTCCTATCACTACTGGTTGGTGAGGGTTGGCGGGGTTCTGGCTAACGTGAACAGTGAGGTGTGTGTGGTTCAGTTTCTGGTCGTTTACGGATATGATCATCCAGGCGTTTTGCTCCGAATGTTTGGTGTCTGGCTGGTTGATCATCATGGGGTTTGAATACAAGCCGACTCAGCTCCGGGACTGGAACAGTCCTGCACGCTTGGACTCGAGCTCATCCGGCCTCTGCAGAGCACTCGGAATCGCCCGTCGTCCCCGTTATGTTCACCGTGCCTCCAGAATTCACCACTTCATTCATCACACTTCTCCTTCTGCAATCCCTTCAATCTGGTCCTCCTGGCCTGACCGTCACCGCCCGCTCTCTACTGCGTCAAACCGTGGAGTCAACTCTAATCACCTGAGAACTCTGAACATGGACACCAACCACACTGACTCTGAACATCATCCTGTGATTACAAGCACAAGTTTAGGTCTCTTAAACATCTGCTCACTAACTAACAAAGCTCTCGTACTTAGAGAACTGATTTTGGATAAAAAACTGGACATGCTTTTACTGACTGAAACATGGCAACCCAGCAACGACCTTCTGGAACTGAACAAGCTCCTCCTGCAGGCTACAGCTACCTGTGTAAGCCCTGTGAAAAGGGCAGGTGGAGGTGGAGGCCTGGCTGCTGTCGTTCAGGATGGGGTGCAAGTTAAAGTTCTGGACTTCCATGATATCTCCTCTTCTGAATATCTTGTGTTCAAAACTGTCAGTACTGAACCACTTGTTGTAATTCTGATATATTGACCACCTTCTACATCTCTTTTTCCGTTCTTCTCGGACCTCAGTGAACTTCTCACACTTCTCACACCTGTGCCCTGTCTGAAAACATCATCCTGCTCGGTGACTTTAACGTTCATGTAGACACCGTCTCTCCAGCTACTTCAGAATTTTTGGCCCTTCTTGAATGTTTCCATCTCACTCAGCATGTGAACTTCCCCACACAGACACGTGGACACATACTCGACCTGATCTGTTCATCTGGACTTAAAAACGCTTCTGTAAACTGTTCTTCTGCTGGCATTTCTGATCACAATTGTATCAAATTTGCTTTCGAACTAACCTTAGATAATCTATGTAAAAAAACTATGATTTCTTACAGGAATTTGAAATCTGTTGCCATCCAAGGGTTCACCTCTGACCGGCTTACATCTCCTCTTTCAAATCTCTTAAACCTCTCCTGTCCTGAGGCCATTCTGTCTTTATACAACCGCTCCATTTCTGCCATTTTAGATAAGATTGCTCCAATCAGGATAAGGGCAGTACCTTCCTCTCACTCCTCTCCCTGGTTCACCCCTGAACTAAGGTCCATGAAAGCTGTTGGGAGGCGATTTGAACGGCTGTATAAGAAATCAGGCCTCACAGTGCACTCTCAGCTGTATGTTGATCACATGCTAAAATATCGATCTGCCCTTAATACTGCTCGCTCTCGGTACCTCTCCTCCATCATCAACAGCAGCAGCTGGAAGCTCAAGGCCCTGTTCACTAGTGTGAGTAAACTTCTTCAGCCCCCAGCAACTTCTCTCTCAGGTTCTCACTCATGTGAGTCCTTTCTTCATTTTTTTCAAAACAAAATCGATTGGATGTATAAACTGTTCACTGGTACCCCTCCACCATCTTGTAACTTTCTCCTAGAAACTCCAGTACAACCCTTCACCAAGTTCTCTCTTACAAACTCAAACTCTGTTAATGAATTGGTGTGGCAGTGGTCTAGTGGTAGGGTGCTTGTCTATGGACCTATGGCTTAAGGGGTCCCAGGTTCAAATCCCACCTCTAGCACTACCACCACTGGGTCCCTGAGCAAGACCCTTAACCCTGAATTGTTCCAGGGTTATAATTTGGAAAATGTAATTAGGAAATGGAAGTAATTAATTAGGAAAATCAGTTCTTCCACCTGGATCCAGCACCTACTTTTCTTCTCAAGTCCTGTTTGTCTGCCATCTCTGCCTCTATCTCCCATCTCATAAATTGTTCACTCTCCTCTGGTGTTGTTCCTCTGGGCCTGAAAACTGCTGCTGTTACACCCATTTTAAAAAAATAACACTTTGGATCCCAGCAATCTGAGCAGCTACAGACCTGTTTCTAATCTACCTTTTATTTCAAAGCTCCTTGAAAGGGTTGTAGCTGCTCAGCTGCAGGAACATCTAATAATTAACAATTTATATGAGCCGTTTCAGTCAGGTTTCCGTCCATTCCACAGCACCGAGACTGCCCTGCTAAGGGTCACCAACAACCTTCTACTCAGTGCTGACTCTGGTTCCCTCAGTATCCTCCTTCTCTTGGATCTAAGCTCTGCCTTTGACACTGTCAATCATAAGATCCTTCTTTCCCGCCTTTCGGACATTGAGCTCTGGTACCGTTCTTTCTTGGTTCACATCTTATCTCACTGACAGACAGCAGTTCATCCACCTCCATAACAACAGATCACCTCCTGCTCCAGTTAAACAGGGTGTCCCTCAGGGATCTGTTCTTGGACCTTTATTGTTGATCATTTATATTCTTCCTCTCTGTCATATTATTAGAAACCATGGCCTCAGTTTTCATTGCTATGCAGACGATACCGAAATCTACCTTACCACCTCTACTTCAGCCGCTCCACCCCACCCTGTTCCGCCCCGCCCCCTTCCCTCACAGCTTGTATCCATGATGTAAAACTATGGCTCACCTCAGACTTTCTGAAGCTCAACACTGACAAAACAGAACTTTTATTAGTTGGCTCCAAATTTCTCATCACTAAACTACAAAATTTCAGTGTATCTATTGAAAATGCTCTTGCTACGTCCTCACCCTCTGTCCGGAATTTAGGTGTTATATTCGATCCCACTCTGTCATTTGAATCTCACATTAATACAGTTGTGAAAAATGCTTTCTTTCACCTCAGAAACATCTCACGTCTCCGCTCATCTCTTTCATTGAAGGATGCAGAAATACTTGTTCATGCTTTTATAACGTCCCGTCTTGATTACTGCAATGGTCTACTCTTTGGTCTTCCAACTAGAACATTAGCCAGGCTCCAGTATGTGCAGAACTCTGCAGCTCCTGTTCTCACTTTCTCCAAAAAGTCTGAACACATCACCCCCGTTCTCCACAAACTTCACTGGCTGCCCAGATCGTATCGTATTCAATACAAGCTGTTTCTGATCACGTTTAAAGCCCTTCATGGATCTGCTCCTTCATACCTCACTGATTTACTCCATTCATACACTCCCACCCGCTCACTGCGCTCCTCCGGTACCGGTTTACTCTCAGTTCCTAAATTCAGGTTAGCTTCCATGGGTGGTAGATCATTTAGTGTTGCTGCCCCTAAACTCTGGAATTCCCTCAAAACCTGCACTTAATGTCCTCTCTGTCCCTCTTCACAACACAGTTAAAAACAGATCTGTTCAGGCTGTGCTGCTCCACTTCTCCCAGTTCTTCATTTCCTTATTCTGCTGTTTGTTTTTTTCTGTCTTTGTGTTTTAATTTATGTTCTGTTTTTACTTTTATCTTCTGCTCTGTAAAGTGGCCTTGGGTTTGAGGAAGGCGCTATTTTCATAAAAATTATTATTATTATTTAATAACATATTTACCAGTATGTGAGGGGTGCACTCACTTTTGTGAAATACTGTATTTAACTATATATCTATCCCACATTTCCATCATTCTATACACATCCTCATCCTATACCATCCTATACCTCCATCATATCCTCTTACATTTCAATCATTATACACCAATAACTCCATCCTATATATCTATTATATTCAATTATCCTATCTCTCCATCCTACACCTCCATCACATTCTCCGTCCTGTCCTTCATTCCTACACCTCTATTATGTCCCTCCATTATTTTCTTCTTTCTATCAGTATGAAAGTAGCTCCATTATCAGTCTTGTTAGTCAAAAATTGTATTAATTGATGGATTGAGTAATGTATGTATTGATTATATGTGTTTAAAACGAGGACTGTAGTGTGTGACTGATATGCAGTTTGTTAATATTGACATGTGGTTACTGAAAGACCAAGGACGGGTTCTACAGTACCTGTTCCATGGTGAGGTTCTGGTCTGGTCCAGTGAGGAACGGGATGAGGAACGGCTCCAGAGGTTTCACAGAGCTGAA
>JABMDN010017924.1:0-13196 GCA_017165825.1 Hepsetus odoe
TTAATGAGATGGCTTTTCTCCCAGTTGTAGTGAGTGTGGAGGTTCATAACTGGAGGTAAACTTGTAGAGATACTCGGGAGCGAGGCCATTTAGGACTTTGTAAGATAGCAGTAAAATGTTATAATGTGGAATTTCACAGGAAGCCAGTGAAGTCTAGATAATATCAGACTGATGTGATCAAATGTTCTAGATCTAGTGAGACTCTAGCTGCTGCGTTCTGGACTAACTGGAGTTAATGAAACATTTACTGGAACATCCTGACTGCAGGACATCACAGTAATCTGGTCTGGAGGTGATAAAAGTGTGGATCAGTGTTTCTGCATCATGTAGTGTGAGGGAGCTTCTGAGCTTAGTGATGTTTCTGAGGTGAAGGAAAATCTTTTACTGATGTTTTCAGTGTGTGGATCCAGAGATAGATCCAGGTCAGCTCCAACAGCAAGACTTCTCACAGTTGGTTCTGGGTTCACTGTAACATTAGCAAAGTCTAGCATTAAACCTGACAGTTTATTTGTAACACTTTTGGATACAAAATCTTGGCTTGTGTCATTTCTCTCTGTGATCCTTCAGAGAAAGGCTTTTTGGGGCCACCCTTCCCACCAGGAAGGTACTTGGATCACCGTTTACTTGCTGCCAGTCTTAGCAGTCGTTACAAGAATCAGCATCAGTCTGATCATATGTAACCTCTTGTTGAAGACCCCCTTGTCCCCCTCTCAGATATTCCTTACTTATTTCTACTGGGACCACTAAGATATCTTCAGCAAACAAAATTCCCAACTTCCCAACTAAGCAATTAATTAAGAATATGATTGTGGCACCAACCCAGCCACTAAGGATGCACAAGCCAGTGTATTTCTTCGTGCCGGTCCCAAGCCCGGGTAAATGGGGAGGGTTACGTCAGGAAGGGCATCCGGTCTAAAACTTTGCCAAACCAATATGCGGACAACGATACAGAATTCCATACCGGATCGGTCGAGGCCTGGGTTAACAACGACCGCCATCAGTGGTGTTAGCCTACAGGGTGCTGGTGGAAATTGGACTACTGTTGGCCAAAGGAGAAGAAGAAGAAGAAGAGGAGGAAGGCATGTCCAGATGGAGAAGGAGAGAAAGAAGGAGAAGAGAGTGGAAGTGAGGGTAGGGACTTTGAATGTTGGCAGCATGACTGGTAAAGGTAGAGAATTAGCTGATGTAATGGAGAGAAGGAAGGTTGACATTTTGTGTGTGCAAGAGACTAGATGGAAGGGTAGTAAGGCCAGGTGTATTGGAGGAGGGTTTAAACTGTTCTACCATGGTGTGGATAGAAGGAGGAATGGGGTAGGTGTTATCCTGAAGGAAGAGTATGTGGAGAGTGTTTTGGAAGTGAAGAGGAAGTCAGGGAGGGTGATGAGTTTGAAGCTAGAAGTTGAAGGTGTGATAATGAATGTTGTTAGTGCTTATGCTCCACAAGTTGGTTGTAAGATGAAAGAGAAGGAAAAATTCTGGAGTGAGTTAGATGAAGTGATAGAGAGTGTACTCAGGGGAGAGAGAGTGATGATTGGTGCAGATTTTAATAGTCATTTTGGTGAAGGGAATAGAGGTGATGAGGAGGTGATGGGTAGGCATGGTGTCAAGGAGAGGAATGCTGAAGGTCAGATGGTTGTAGATTTTGCAAAAAGGATGGAAATGGCTGTAGTTAATACTTTAAGAAGAGGGAGGAGCACAGGGTGACATATAAGAGTGGAGGAAGATGCTCACAGGTGGATTATATTCTTTGCAGGAGGGTCAGTCTGAAAGAGATTGGAGACTGCAAAGTAGTGACAGAGGAGAGTGTAGCTAAACAGCATAGGATGGTGGTCTGTAGGATGACCTTGGAGGTCAAGAAGAGGAGGAAAGTGAGGGCAGAGTCGAGGATCAAGTGGTGGAAGCTGAAGGAGGAGGACTGTAAGGTGGAATTCAGGCAGGAGTTAACACGGGCACTGGGAGGTGCTGAAGAGCTACCGGATTGCTGGGAAACCACTGCAGAAGTGATAAGGCAGATGGCTAGAAATGTACTTGGTGTGACATCTGGAAGGAAGGAAGAGGATAAGGAAACCTGGTGGTGGAACCAAGAAGTCCAGGAGTGTATTCAAAAGAAGAGGGAGGCAAAGAAGACATGGGACAGTCAGAAAGATGAAGACAGTAGACAGGTGTACAAGGAGATGAACCGCAGGGCAAAGAAAGCAGTGGTGAAGGCTGAAGATCAGGTGTTTGGTGAATTGTATGAGAGGTTGGACAGTAAAGAGGGAGAAAAGGACCTTTACCGATTGGCTAGACAGAGAGACAGATCTGGGAAAGATGTGCTACAGGTCAGGACGATTAAAGATAGAAATGGTAACGTACTCACAGGTGAACAGAGCGTGTTGAGCAGATGGAAGGAATACTTTGAGGAGCTGATGAATGAAGAAAATGAGAGAGAGAGAGAAGACTGGATGATGTGAGAAGAGTTCACCAGGAAGTGCAGCAAATAAACAAGATGGAAGTAAGGGCAGCGATGAAGAGGATGAAGAATGGAAAGGCTGTTGGACCGGATGACATACCAGTGGAAGCATGGAGATGTTTAGGGGAGATGGCAGTTGAGTTTCTGACCAGATTGTTTAACACAATCTTGGCAAGTGAGAAGATGCCTGAAGAGTGGAGACGAAGTGTACTGGTACTGATCTTCAAGAATAAGGGTGATGCACAGAGCTGTAGTAACAACAGAGGGATAAAGTTGATCAGCCACACCATGAAGTTATGGGAAAGAGTAGTGGAAGCTAGGTTAAGAAAAGAGGTGAGGATCAGTGAACAGCAGTATGGTTTTATGCCGAGAAAGAGCACCACAGATGCAATGTTTGCTCTGAGGGTGTTGATGGAGAAGTACAGAGAAGGTCAGAAGGAGCTGCATTGTGCCTTTGTGGATTTGGAGAAAGCATATGACAGGGTGCCTAGAGAGGAGTTGTGGTTTTGTATGAGGAAGTCTGGTGTTACAGAGAAGTATGTGAGAGTAGTTCAGGATATGTATTATGGCAGTGTAACAGTGGTGAGATCTGCAGTGGGAGTGACGGATGCATTTAAGGTAGAGGTTGGATTACATCAAGGATCAGCACTGAGCCCATTCTTGTTGGCAATAGTAACGGACAGGTTGACGGACGAGGTTAGACAGGAGTTTCCGTGGACGATGATGTTTCTGATGATATTGTGATCTGCAGTGAGAGTAGGGAGCAGCTTGAGGAGAACCTGGAGAGATGGAGATCTGCTCTGGAGAGGAGAGGAATGAGGAATGAAAGTGAGTAGGGCAAAGACAGAATACATGAGTGTGAATGAAAGGGAGGAAAGTGGAGTGGTGAGGATGCAGGTAGTGGAGGTAACAAAGGTGGAGGAGTTTAAATACTTGGGATCAACAGTTCAGAGTAATGGCGAGTGTGGAAGAGAGACAACTAGAATACACACATACACACACCTGTCCAGGCTCCGCCTACAATTTACCTGCAATTAGTTTTTTAGATTGCAGGAAAATAAATTACAATTGAATTCAATTTTTAAACACTGAAGAGATTTTACTTTTTTAATAACATATTTTTAAATGATACAATTTTACTGTCCTGTAATGAAATACTTCAGCAAATAGAATGTACACTCCCTGCACACATCACACTCACACTTATTCCTCGCTGCTCACGCTCCCGACACATCACTCGCGTGGGATACACACTCACAATCACACACTCTCCCGACACACTTCGCTCGCCCACGCGCTCCGCACAGACATCGCTCTCGAGCACATGGTCCAGACACACATCGCTCGCGCAGACACTCGCCACACACATCTCTGGAGCGGGAAAGACATCGCTCGTGCGCACACGCTCCGGATACACATCCCATGCGAACACACACTCCCAACAGACACACTCCGCACGTGTGCACAGGCCTTATACACAACGCTCACGCACACATGTTCAACACACTTGTCGCACGCGCAAACACGCTCCTGACACAAATTGCTCGTGCACACACTCTCCTAAAGTGAATGTAAAAATGAACACAAAACTATACTTTGTGTTTAATCATCTCTGTATTTCAACATCAGTTCCGCCCTGAAGAACAATTATCCTGCTTGAGAAGATACACTTGAACTTTATTTCAAAGGGTCTCCTTACTGGTCCTCCTGGACCTGCAGCGTTTGAACCACAGACCACAAAATCTCACTGCACAGAGCAGAAACCCTGAAGAAGAAGAGGAACAGTCTCTCCTGGTGCAGCTGGACTCACCGCTATCAGTTTATAAAAGTAAACAGTGGAACGTCATTCTATACAATATTCAGTCCCAGAAAAATATTCATTTTGTCCTTCGCTTGTGTGGATTAATCCTGTGAAACTGGAGGCAAGTCTGGTGTCATTAGCACTTCGTCTGTTTGGACAGATGTGACAAATAATGATGAGCCTGAAGAAGAAGAGGAGGTCCGTAATATTTTACAATTCACAAAGACCTTATCACAAATACATCTAGAACACTACATTTTCTGAAAACTAAACTATTTATTAATATAGGGTGGCGGTGGTCTAGTGGTAGGGTACTTTCCTTGATCCTATGGATCAAGAGGTCCCCGGTTCGAATCCCACCTCTAGCACTACCACCACTGGGTCCCTGAGCAAGACCCTTAACCCTGAGTGTCTCCAGGGGGGACTGTCCCTGTAATTAGGACATGTAAGTTGCTCTGGATAAGAGCGTCTGCTAAATGCCGTAAATATAAATTTATATTAATTATATATATATATAGTTAATACTTAGTTATTTTTATTTATTAATTATTCAACCGTTTCTTCTATTCAATTATTAATATTGTTTATTTTAGTTTTAATTAGAATCCTTTTTTAAGAATGAAACTGGTGCTCTCTGCTGGTCGATCCACTGAACTGCAGGAGTCTGATATTTTAAGAACATCTTTAAAAATCTTGTGTAATCTAGATGATTTTTTTTCCTGTTAATAATCTCCCATCAAAAAATGACATTTTCTTCCTAAATGCTCCATTTAAGGTGGAAGAGGAAGTTCAGGATCTAAAAGTGTCTTTGCGTGGATCCACACATCACACGTACCTTTGTAAACTCCTGAACTCTTCATGCTGTTTTTATATTCCAGATCACTACCGGGGGGCTGTGACCCTGAGATGTGTTTAAGAACCGCTGATCTTTTGTATTCGGGGCTTCCTCTTGTATTCTCAGCAGAGTGTGAGAAGAACCCTCACTTTAATAATCCGTGATTATTAAAAACTCTCCTGAGACACGAACAGTGACCCTGACCTGTTCTTTGGTCAAACCTTTCCACAATAATACTATAGCAGTTCATTCATTCATTCATTATTTAATACTACTGTTGTTCATTCATTCTTTCATTCATTCATTCTATAATTCTATAGTAGTTCAGTCATTCATTCATTCATTATACGTTGATCAAAGAAATTAAAGGAACACTTTGAAAACACATCAAATCTCAATTGGAAAAAGAATCCTGCTGGATCTCCATGCTGGTATGGAATGGATGATGTATTAGGAACAAAAGGATGAACATCATTTGATGAAAATGAAAATGATGAACCTACAGAGGGTTTCATTCTGTCACCAAGAACTTTAACCTGAAAAACTGATGCTGTTGGAGTCCAATCTGCTGAAATGTCATTACAGCAACTCAAGATGGTCCTCAGTAGTTTGAATGGACCCCGCGTGCTTGTATGCTCCTTATGTGAAGACGAATGGTGTCCTGGGGGATCTCCTGCCAGATCTGGACCAAGGCATCCCTGAGCTCCTGGACAGTCTGAGGTGCAACCTGGTGGAGTCAGATGGACCTAAACATGACGTCCAAGAGATGTTCTATTGGATTTAGGTCATGCAAGCAGGGAGGCCAGTCAATGGTATTGATTCCTTCATCTTCCAGGAACTGCGTGCAGACTCTTCCCACATGAGGCCGGGCATTATCATCACCAGGAGGAACCCAGGACCCACTGCACCAGTGAAGGGTCTTACATTGGGTCTATGGATTTCATCCCGATACCTAATGGCAGTCAGGGTGCATCGTTTATCTTGTACAGGTCTGTGAGTCCCTCCGTGGATCTGCCTCCCCAGAGCAAAACTGACCCACCAAACCCATCATGCTGAACAATGTTGCAGCAGAACGTTCTCCGCAGCTTCTCCAGACCATTTCACGTCTGTCACACGAGCTCAGAGTGAACCTGCTCTCATCTGTGAAAAGTACAGAGCATCAGTGCCAGACCTGCCAATTCTGCTGTTCTCTGGAAAATGGCAGTCCAGCTCCACGGTGCTGGACAGTGAGCACAGGGCCCAGTAGAAGATGTTGGGCCCTCAGGCTGTTCCTCCTTGCACAAGGGAGCAGGCACCGCTCCTGCTGATGGGTTAAGGACGTCCTGATGGCCCTATTCAGCTGTCCACGAGTAACTGCTTGTCTCCTGGAATCTCCTCCATGCTCTTGAGACTGTGCTGGGAGACACAGCAAACCTTCTGGCATTGATTTGCCATCCTGGTGGAGTTGGACTGCCTGTGTAACCTCTATAAAACTATAGCAGTTCATTCATTCGTTCATTATATAATACTACTGTAGTTCTGAGCCGCAGCTAAATGTGTGAAAAAAGATTATAATTTTATTATTTTAACTTTAAAGTCCTTTTAATTTTACTACACTCTGATTGGCTAATTCTACAGATAATCGTCCAATCAGCGGGACTTGCGCGGTTGCTAGGCTACAGCCGCTTCTCCACCTAAACACAGATTTAGCCGGAGCTCAGGAAACCTGTTTCTATTGACTTCTGTTGAAATATAAAACGGATAAAACATCTTTTAGCGGTCAGGAAGGAAGGGTCGCACTTCAAACTGTAAACTGTGTGAGATGGTGTTGATCTGTAGAGGCTGACAGACACGTTAAAGCCCAAATCCGAGCTTTAGCATTAGCATTAGCATTAGCTTCTCCGAACCCCAAAGCGGAGCGGCACTTCCTCCCGAACAGCAGCAGAACTCTGACGGTTACTGTCCTTTCGGACTAAAACCTCGGAACAGCAGCCCGAGAGCTGAGCGACCTGCAGCACATCAACTGACGGAGCTCAGTGTGAATTTTCCTTCCACCTTAAAACCCCTGCAGTTCCACTGGACACATTTAAGGTGGAACGGAAGATTGTAACCCAAAGTCCGTCTCAGCCTCGTCGGATCCGCAGAGCTGCTGAAAGAAAGGTCTCCGGCTTTATTTTTCTAACTTTTATATAAATAATCACACTGCACGGTCACTATATGTCCTTTAACGGGTCCCGCGAGCGCTTAAAATGCATTTCATTGTCTTGAACTAAAAGTCTGTGCTGCTTTAAAGCGCCCACTGACCATAAACTACATCTCCCACAATGCACGTCGGTTTCGCGACCCGCTGAGTGACGGCGTCCCGCCGCTAGACGGCAGTGTTTCCCCATCAGCGCTGAACTGCGGCGCTTTTCCACCGAGTGGAGAAATTTCTACAGACGAGCCCAAAGTGCCGCGTGCAGACATTCGTTTTTATAAAGTCCACATCTGTCCCACATGTTCTCACAAGCAGCAGTTCTTCCAGAATCGTGTCCCTGTGGCCTGAGACAGAGTTGAGGTCAAAGGTGATGTGATGTGTTTGATGATGTCTGTGTTCGTTATTGGAGTGTTTGATGTTGGACTGATGGAGTGATGTGGGTTTATTAACCTGCTTCAGTGAGAAGGATCGATGTTCTAATAACACACAGTCATGTTCCACATATAGTTTCATCTGGAAGTGTAGAAACAGTGTTAGTACCTGGAATAAATCAAATCCAGACTGGAACACAGAGACAGTACCGATACTTAAAGGAGCTCTTACATTCATACAGACTACAGTCACCGTCCAGCCTTTGAGGGACACCGTCCCGCTGACGTGTCCCTCGGTCCCAAAGAGCTGGATGAGCACCCGAGTCAGTACGTCCCTTATTGCCCCTCAGTTCCCCTTACTGACCTTAACTTCTCTACTGCCCCCATTATTTCCCCCATTGCCCCTGTGCTGCCCTTAATGACCCTTATTTCTCCCCTTGCTTCCCTTCTAATGCCCCCTCCTTCCCGTTGCCCCTTGCTGCACCCTTTACTCGTTTCCTGCCCCACCCTTACTTTCTTTTGATTAAAAATTCAGAATCGAGTCGTGTTTGAGATTTCAGGTGGACCTGCAGTTAAAGCTGAAGTGTAACGAGATCCTTCATGAATTCAAATATTAAAAGAAGGTCGGAGTAATTCGGTAAACTGCAGTGTTGAAACAAGACGTTTATCACTTTAGTCCAATCAGGTGTTTTGTGGCACCTTTTCTCATTAAAGCAGATTTAGATCTTGGATTAGAAACAGTGTGTGTGGGTGAGAGTGACTGAGTGAGAGAGAGAGAGAGAGAGAGAGAGAGAGAGTGAGTGTGAGTTCACAGAAAATGAGTCATCAGTTGTTTCTCTTTAATTCAGACTCCTCAGCAGTTTTATGGACTTGCTGAGTTCTGTCGCAGTAGCTGCACACGGTAGAGAAATTTCCTTAAACCCGAGGTTCTCCGTCCTCACAGGGAAAGACGGGGAAACCCTGCCATAGACCTGCATCTGACGCTGCGTAAAAAGCTCATCTGGTCCTGAGGATGGATCTGGAACAGCAGGTGTGCTGGAAGGAGAAAACTTCACATCAGAGAGAGGAGCTCACAGTTTAAAGAATAGAATAGAATAATCATTTATTATCCCACGAATGAGAAATTCAGGTGTTACAGGGCTCACTGACAAGAAAGAAAGAATATATAAAACACAAGGAAAGATATCCATATACAGAGCTATATATACATATCCATATTTACAGGGTAATTAGCAAAGAAAGAAAATAAAAACAGGAACGATAACCTTATACACAGAGAGCATATAATAATAATAATAATAATAGTAAATAATAAAAATGTTTAAATACATTATAAATAAATAAATGTAAATGTAATAATAAAGGAGGAGCCTTGTGAGGAGGACGTATCTGCTGCTGATGAAAAGTTGAGAAGTCTCTTCAAAACAGAGACTTCAAGATAAAAAGACGGATGATCAAAAAACTGACGTTCTGACAGGTCAGCGGTCCTGGAAGTTCTGGCTTCCAGGTGGAGATGGCACTTGTGCACTCAGGTGGCTCAGTGGTAGAGTGTTGGGCTGATGTGTGGAAGGTTGTGGGTTCAAGGCTGGTGTTGAGAAAGAAGGATGAAAGGATGGTAGTGAGGGAGCCTGAGAAGAGAAAATCCAAATAAGGTCCTTGGCTTGGTTTTGGAAACACTGACTGATTGCTCTAATGTCTGATCTGACCGATAGCACTTTGTTTTTGGAAAGTCCCCCGTCCTCATGAAACCGGACCCTGTATCAAACCCGTGCCCTGTTAATGGTCTTTAATCGGTAACTGCAGGTCAGACTGCTCCTCCTGTCACAGCAGGCAGGTGAGGCACTTTCAGAAACGGAAACCAGTCCACCATTTAAACCAATGTCCTCCCCACACTGGACGTCCAGCTGGAGACACAGGATCCTGTTGATAAATTTGGCTTGTTTAAAAGTTTGACTTTAGTTCTGTGTGAGACTTTGAAGAGAAACTGATGAACGAATGTGTTGTTGGTAATATATGTCCAGTTGCCATCGGCGTGAAAACCAGTAACAAAGTGGTCCCGCTGTACTGGAGAGGACAGACTAATGTCCTTTTTTGTTTTGGGAGTTTTGTGGTGAAGATGTGTTACCTGTTTTACTGAACTTTACAATAAAGTTTGAGAATCATTATCTCAGATTAATAGTTGAGGTTCTAAATCAAAAAGAAACACTTGGTTCTAAGATCCACCCACTAAAGGTCAAAGGTCATCACCATCAGTGCAAAGTGTGGAGACTAAATACTGAGAGCTGTTGGGAAAGGGTCGGTATGTTTTATCAGGCCTGCTCTGTTGTAGATTTGAGCGTCAGAAACTAAAGATGATCCAGACCTTCATCTTCTCTCTGTTTGGGTTCAGAGAGAACACTGTGTAACACATCTAGGATTAAAATCACATGGAGGGAGAGTGTAAAACAGATGAGCACTGCTTTCTTTATCTACTTAACAATCTGCTCCATCTTCACATTGATGAACATCTGGAACAGGTGTGTTAGGCTTGTGTTATTAAAAGTTATTAGTTACTTGTGGGGTTGATCAGGACCTTGTTATGAATGCAGGCTTGTCACGAACAAACCTAAATTCAGTCTTCAACTCCCCCGACTTCCATCCACAGCTGTGCTGGGGCAAAGGGTCCTCCTCACCTGACCTGTGTGTGTGTGTGTGTGTGTGTGTGTGTGTGTGTGTGTGAGAGGACTTCTTGCCTAACTGCCACGCCTATGACCAGACCCCCATGCACTGAGGGGGTCCAGGGCAGGTGGTTCTCAATGCTTGATCGGCGGCGGCAGGGGGACACCTGTATGGTCAGAAGGTCCATCGAGCCATGAGGACAGGTGACTTTCCAAAGACAGACAAAGTGCTATCAGTCAGATCAGAGCTCTTCAGTGTGGCTGAAGCTCTGAATCTAAAAGACAAAGACCCAAAAAAAACACTGGAGTTTGTGAGTCCGTGTGGCTCAGTGGTGTAGGACATGCTTCTATAGACTGAAGGCTGTGGGTTCGAATCCTGCCTGTGATGATTTAAATATATTTTGCACGTCTTCACCGGAGAATCCGAAAGACAAATGTCCAAAAAAAAGAAGGACAAGTGTGAGATCCTGTGGCTTACTGGTATAAGTCATGCCTCTGTGGTCAGGAGGAGTCGGTTCATAAACCCGACCAGGAACTCCATGTGACGATTCCGGTGGTGAGATGAAGGTTGGAGGGTGAGTCTGGACACCTGTGTGAGGAAGGTGATACCTGAGAAGGGGGGGAAATATACCCAGTTCCCCCCCTGGGTCCTCTGGAGAGAAGAACAGAGGGGGTTATGAAGGTTGAAACAAGGTGCTTGACTTACTTCCTAAATATATACTAGCCTGGTTTTTCCAAAATGTTAGTCAAGGATTTTCTTTTCTCATGCTCCCCCTCTCCACCTTTCATTCATTCTTTCTTTCTTTTTCTTTCCTTCCTTCCTTCCTTCCCACCAGCCTTGAACCCACAACTTTCCACACCTCAGATCAACACTCTACCACTGAGCCACCTGAGCTCACAACCACCACCTTTTTTTGGGGGGTTTATCTTTTACATTAAGACAAGCCAGAACTTCCAGGACCGCAGACCTGTGAGAACATCAGTTTTTTGATCATCTGACTTCTTTTATCTTGAAGTCTCTGTTTTGAAGAGACTTGTCAACTTTTCATCAGCAGCAGATACGTCCTCCTCACAATGCTCTTCCTTTAAACTGTGAGCTCCTCTCTCTGATGTGGTTTGCTCCTTCCAGCACAGCTGCTGTTCCAGATCCATCCTCGGTTCCTCTCCAACAGGGGGTCCCACTTGAAGATGCTCCACTTGAGTTGAGGGATGATACTGAGGGGATGGTAGCTGGAAGTTTCTCCCGGAGCTTGGGTGGAGGGTTTACCTGCCCGATTGTGGGCATTGATTGAGAGTCAATCCGTGACTCGGGGGTGCCCGTCCTGCTCCTGGTGACCTGCTGTCCTGCTCGGTTCAGTTATAGCCCAAACCCTTCAGGAGACTCTGACCATCCAAACATGGGCAGCTTGAACTAAGATCCACAGGTTGCTCCATCACCGGGACCAAGGCTGGGCATTCCATCCCTGCTTCTTGCATTCTCCAGCCTGTGACCCTTTGATCCGCTGTCTAGAAGGACGGCTCGGTTCCTTGGACTAGGTGGGACACGGGGAGGCGGGACAAAGGGGAGAGGACGCACAGGACCAGATGTGCTTTTAAAGCAGCGTGAGATGCAGGTCTATGGCAGGGTTTCCCCGTCTCACTTTGGAGAACCCACACTCTGCACATCTGACCCAGACCCTCAGGAGCTTGTTCTCCGTTAGGTAACGAGTCAAATCAGTTGTGCTGGACAAGACACTAAAATGTGAGGACGGAGAACCTCGGGTTTAAGGAAACATCTCTACCGTGTGCAGCTACTGGGACAGAACCCAGCAAGTCCATATAACTGCTGAGGAGTCTGAATTAAAGAAAACAACTGATGACTCATTTTCTGTGAACTCACACTCACACTCACTCACTCTCACACACACACACACACACACACACACTGTTTCTAATCCAAGATTTAAATCTGCTTTAATGAGAAAAGGTACCACAAAACACCTGATTGGACTAAAGTGATAAACGTCTTGTTTCAACACTGCAGTTTACAGAATTACTCCGACCTTCTTTTAATATTTGAATTCATGAAGGATCTCGTTACACTTCAGCTTTAACTGCAGGTTAATGGTTTAAAGTGTCAGAAGATCTTTAGGAGCTCACAGGACGTCCCACAAACACATCAAGCTCCGACAGCTGCAGAACAGGAGACGTCTTTCCTCTCGTTAGCAATAAAGGAATTTTATTACACTTTTACTCCGTTCACACTTTGATGTTGAACCTTTTACACATTCATGCACTCTTTGTGTTTCTGTCACTGATGGAAGGACACTTTTCTGTCCATAATCTCTCGGATTACCTCTCCCAGATGACTGCGCTCCTCGGCTGAATTTTAGAAACATATTAAAGGTGAAAATAAAAGTCTAGAAGATTCTCTGTGAAGCATCTCCTTCCAAAGGTAACGGTGAATCCACGTCCTGCTTTTGAGAAGAATCATTCCGATCACAGACAGACGGAACAGAAACCAGTGCAGTCTGCTCAGTGACGACGTCTCAAACCTTCACCTTACAGCTGTGCAGAGATCAGTGCCAAAAACCAACCATCTGCCTGTACCATCTGCAGAAGCTCAGCCCGACACACAGCCTGCAGGTTGAAGGACTGTTTGAGGAATAATCCGGGGACGCCCGTCCCAGTCCAGAGCAAAGGAGTGCTAAATAGAAAGTAAAGGGTGGGGCAGGAAACGAGTGAAGGGTGCAGCAAGGGGCAAGGGGAAGGAGGGGGCAATAAAAGGGAAGCAAGGGGAGAAATAAGGGTCATTAATGGCAGCAAAGACAGAGCTAAAGGGCAGCACAGGGGCAATGGGGGAAATAATGGGGGCAGCAGAGAGAAGTTAAGGTCAGTAAGGGGAACTGAGGGGCAATAAGGGAC
>JABMDN010017938.1:0-11398 GCA_017165825.1 Hepsetus odoe
CAGACAGACAGACAGACCTGCTCTTGGAGAAAAGCTGGAAGTCCTCCTGGAGCTGGTAGTGGCTGAGAACTTCTTCCAGCAGGAATCCACTGGAGAAGTCTTTGGCCAAAGACAGCGGCTCTGGGAGGAAAGGGGTTGATTAATTAGGGACGGATTAAAGCCCCCGCAGTGTCAGTGTCCCCGCAGAGACCGTCTGTAGCTGTGTCCAGTCCCCTCCTGTCGTCTCCGCGCTGGAACTGTCCCTGCAGACACTGCTGCTCCATTTAAGGTGGAACGGACAGTTCCAGACAGGAGCGACCAGGAAGCTCGACTCACCGACGGGCTTAGACAAGCGCAGCTCCGAGTTCAGCCACCGACACAGAATGTCCGTCATCCCGGCGTGTCTCGAGGACCAAGTTGGGGAGATTTCAGCCCGCACTCTGATTAAACCGCCGGGCGCTTTGTTTACGCGCGGTCGCCTGGCAACCGGCGCTGTCGCCTTGGCAACATCTCACAACATTAGATCCATCCGACGCTCGGGGCGGGATGGCACAGAGGTCCAACCAGAGACCTGATCAGAACAACACTTTTACTTTTTACTACTCTGAGTACACTCCTGTACCTTTAACTCTTACTGAGTATCCAGGACCTCAGCGGACGTGTTCCTCTGTCTGAGGGGGTCCCAGCGCAGCGCCCCCTGTCTGCGACCTATAATAAAGACTCATTTATATCAGATGAGTTATTACACGGGTATAATGATCAGTTTACTTTACTTTACCGTCCTTTCTTTGTGGGATAGAACAGACAGATGGAGATTAAACCATTAAACCATTAAAAGAAATGTAAAATAATGGATCCGATGACAAAATCATCAGCAACATGTAAAAACGAAACCAAAACTCCAGCCAGTGGCGGCTGAGGGACATTAGGCCACCGTTAATCATGAGAGGTCTTGTGTGGCCCTAAACGAGGATGATTAATGACGTTCCTCTGTAAATGTGTGTGAGGAATGACAGTGCGTTTGTTCTATGATGGTTCTAGATAACTGCTGCGATCATGAATATGCTCGCTGTGGTCGGATGATGAGGAAACACTTTAAGCATGCATGCAAAACATGGAGAAGTTTTCGTCATCGGGAGATTAGACTCGTGGCCTTCTGCTGAGATATGAAGCTGAAATGGGCTTGCAGCTCTTCCCAGCTGGAATGATGAAAGGAACATTTGTTTACTGACGTTTTCGGGACGCAGAAGGGAAATTTGGACAGACATGGGATGGGACACTGTTTCATTATTAAACCATATCCCAGCAGATAAGGACATGGTGATGGAAATGTGTGGCTTGGAAGCATTAAATTAAAGTCTGACTGGTTGGGACATCTGATCACGGCCACTTTTACAGCAGAATAACTTAAAAACAGTCTGGTATTAATGTGAGAACCTTCTGGTTTTAAGTGTTTGACTGGTTTTGGTGGAGTTTCCTCTTTACAGCACAGTATTTGTCACGCCCACCGCTGTACCCAGGCCAGGGGAGAGGTCCCCGTCCCCGGAGTACTGGCTTTCATGCGCACCCTTATTTATCACCACTGATCACCTGCACCTGGATAACCACTTACAAATGGCCTGCCAGTCCGACCCAGTATTGTCCGTTCACCGTCCTCCCTGACTGTCTGTATTGTGAGTTACGGCTTTTGTTTGGTTACGTGTTCTGATTAAAACGTGTCCTGGTTGGAGCTGCGTGTGTACGTGCCTTGCTTACCGTGTGTGGCGATGACAGATGAACGGACCTACGAGCAGCAAGGCTCAGTGGGCGGGATTTTTTCCGGCGAAATGGCGGACATGGAGGTTCGGCAGCGGATCAGAGATCACGAGGGGATCCTTGGGCGAGTGACGTCCAGATTGGACGACATCCAACAACAGCTAGAGCGGTTAACCATCTCGGACCGAGGACCCCGGCCAGCCGCCGTGGCTTTTTCTCCTCCGCCGTTCGCCCAACCGCCAGCCCCGCCGGTAAGCCACATCGCTCACCCGGAACGCTACACGGGCGATCCAGGTTCATGTGCAGCGTTTCTGGTCACATTTAACATGTACTTTGGACAATATCCCTGGTTGACGGAGGGGGAAAAAATCAAAGTAGTAATCAGAAGGCTCACCGGTCACGCAGCTGAGTGGGGAACGGCTGTCTGGGCAAGTGGTGGCGAGACCGTGAGTACGTACGATCGCTTTTTGTCCGCTTTTCGGGCGGTATTCGACCATCCCGCTCACGGGCAGTCCAAAGGGGATCGCTTGCTGCGCCTGAAGCAGGGAACCGGCTCCGTCGCAGAGTATGCCCTCGACTTCCGCATTACCGCGACCGGAAGCGGTTGGAGCGATCCTGCCCTGATGGCGATGTTTCGGGCCGGCCTCCACCCTGACATTCAGAGGGAGCTCGCCTGCCGAGACGAGGGCCTGAGCCTGGATGAACTCTTCACCCTGGCAATTCATCTCGATCAGCATAAACGCCGAAGCACCGGACCCACGTGGGAGCCACGCCCCTGCCGCGCAGCAGCGCCCCCTGTGGCCACGGCCGTCAGTCTACGCAGCGACCGCAGTCCCCCAGAGCCCATGGATCTGGGCCGGATTCACCTCTCTGAGGCAGAGAGGGAACGTCGGATCCACAATAAACTCTGTTTGTACTGCGGCGAGCCAGGACATTGGCGAAAGGACTGCGCCCTGGCAGCTAAAAGACGCACAGTATTCAAACCCTTACCTGATTTGTCTAACCAGTTTTCAGTTAAATTATCTGTACGCTGTGCTGATATCTGTCTTTGTGTTTCAGCGTTGTTTGATTCTGGGTCGGCTGGCAACTTCATCTCCTCCACGGTAGCTACTCAACTGCACGTCCCCCTGTATCCCCTATCTCACCCCGTGTCCGTGAAGGCAGTCGATGGGCGGCAGCTGAACCCAGGTGGGGTGCCGCAGGTCACCGGCCCTCTCACCATTCAGCTGTCAACACACACCGAGACCCTGTCCCTGTTGGTATTGCCGCTTTCTGATCACGGGATCGTACTGGGCATCCCGTGGCTGAGGTTCCACAACCCGGTCCTAGACTGGAGGACAGGGGAAATAAGGTTCTTTGCACTGCAACACCTCCCTCCCATGCCCCCTGGCTCATTTACCGATGTCTATCCCGGTCGAATACCGTTCAATGAGTGAGGTGTTCAGTGCAAAGAGGTCCACTCAACTCCCTCCTCACCGGCCATGGGACTGCGCGATTGAACTCCTGCCAGGGGCCACTCCTCCTCGCTCTCGCATCTATCCTCTCTCCGAGCCCGAGACGAGAGCGATGGAGGAGTATATTGCTGAGGCACTCCGACAGGGGTTCATCGTGCCGTCCACATCGCCGGCCTCCGCGGGGTTTTATATCGTGCAGAAGAAGGATGGCGGACTCCGGCCTTGCATTGATTATCGGGGACTGAATGCCGTCACCGTTAAATTCCGCTACCCTCTCCGACTAGTTCCGTCGGCCCTCGAGCAACTTCGAGGGGCCACCATTTTTACCAAATTGGATCTCCGCAGGGGCAGTGGTGGCCTAGTGGTTAGGGCGTTGGCCACATGATCGGAGGATCGGGGGTTCGAGCCCCTTCCCAGTGGGTTGCCCTGAGGTACCCTTGAGCAAGGTGCCGTCCCCATCCCGCTCCTCCCTGCGATAGGCTGGCGACCTGTCCAGGGTGCATCCCCTGTCCTCGCCCTGTGTGCGCTGGGTTGGACGCCAGCACCCCCCCCCTGCGACCCCGTTTGGGACAAGCGGCAGATAATGGATGGTGGATCTCCGCAGTGCGTACAACCTGGTGAGGATTCGGGAGGGCGACGAGTGGAAGACGGCCTTTAGTACGGTGACAGGTCATTATATGTACAAAGTAATGCCATATGGCCTCAAGAACGCCCCCTCCGTCTTCCAGTCGTTTATCAACGACGTCCTGAGGGACATGTTGGGTCGGTATGTAGTCGCCTACATAGACAACATCCTGATTTATTCCAAGAATTATGACTCACATGTCACCCAGGTACGCCAGGTCCTTTCTCGCCTCCTCAAACACGGGTTGTACGTCAAGGTGGAGAAGTGCCAATTCCATCTCTCAGAGGTTTCCTTCCTAGGGTACCGAATCGGACCAAAGGGAATCGAGATGGAACAAAAAAAGGTGACGGCAGTTACCAGCTGGCCGGAGCCCCGCACCATAAGACAACTGCAAAGCTTTCTCGGGTTTGCAAATTTCTATAGACGGTTTATTCAAAGCTTTAGCGCCACGACAGCCCCTTTAACCGCCCTGCTAAAGGGAAAACCTTCCCGCCTTGGCTGGACGCCCGAGGCACGAGCGGCCTTTTTAGACCACAAACTGAAGTTCACTTCGGCGCCCATTCTACGGCTGCCAGACCTGGAAAGGCCATTCGTGGTCGAGGTCGATGCATCCGAGGTAGGTCTGGGGGTGGTGCTGTCGCAGTACCATGGGCAACCCGAGAAACTATTTCCCTTTGCCTTCTTCTCCCGTAGGTTAACCCCCGCGGAGGTCAATTACGACATCGGTAACAGGGAACTCTTGGCAGTCAAGGCCGCACTGGAGGAGTGGCAGCACTGGCTGGAGGGCGCAAAGCACCCCTTCACGGTCCTCACCGACCACCGTAACCTTGAGTATATCTGGCTGGCAAAACGACTCAACCCCCGCCAGGCACGATGGGCCCTGTTTTTTACCCGCTTCGATTTCACCCTGACCTACCGCCCAGGAATGAAGAACAACAAGGCCGACACCCTCTCACGCCGCTTCGAGCCGTCAGAGAGGGTGTCCCAGCTGGAGCCGATATTAGCCCCAACTGTTGTAGCAGCCCCAGTGCAATGGGACATCAAGCGGGACATCCGCCAGGAGGCCGAGGGCACCTCAGTCCCGTCAGGGTGCCCCCCTGATCGGACCTTCGTGCCGGAGCGCCTCCGCACCCTATTGATCAAATGGGTCCACACCTCTCTTGCCTCCGGTCATCCGGGCATTCACCGCACAGGGCAGTGCGCCGCTTCCGCCAACAAGCCGACAGGCGTCGACGGGAGGCCCCCGACTTCCAAGCCAGAGACAGGGTGTGGCTCTCCACCCGTGACCTCAATCTACGGATGCCTAGTAAGAAACTCAGCCCCCGGTTCATTGGTCCCTTCCAAATAGAATCCCAAGTCAACCCGGTCACCTACCGTCTCAAACTACCTGATCACATGCACCTAACCCCTGTTTTCCATGTTTCCCTCCTCAGGCCCTGCGTCCCGGGGCCCCTGGCCGCACCGGTGGGAGAGGCTGAACCCCCTCCCATCATCGTCACCGAGCAGGGTCAAGCCCATAAGGTCCACGCGCTCCTGGACTCCCGACGACGTCGAGGGGAGCTACAATACCTGGTGGACTGGGAGGGCTACGGGCCGGAGGAGCGCAGCTGGGTCAAAGCCCGGGACATACTTGACCCTCAACTCCGGCTCGACTACCACCGCAACCACCCTAACCGCCCTGCCCCCAAACCGAGAGGCCGACCCCCTCGACGCAGCGGACCCCCACAGCACCCTCCAGGACGGGGGAGTCTAGAGAGGGGGTGATGTCACGCCCACCGCTGTACCCAGGCCAGGGGAGAGGTCCCCGTCCCCGGAGTACTGACCGGGCTTTCACGCACACCCTTAGTTATCCCCACTGATCACCCGCACCTGGATAACCACTTACAAATGGCCTGCCAGTCCGACCCAGTATTGTCCGTTCACCGTCCTTCCTAACTGTCTGTATTGTGAGTTACGGCTTTTGTTTGGTTACGTGTTCTGATTAAAACGTGTCCTGGTTGGAGCTGCGTGTGTACGTGACTTGCTTACCGTGTGTGGTGATGACAGTATTTAGACACTCATCACCCCCCCAAACCTAAACTCAGAAAATAGAATGTCCTACTAATCCAGGACAAACTGAGCAGACACGGGTAAAATCCAACCTTTTTTCCAGTGGAATTACAGATACTTAGGGAATAAAAAGACTCCGATAAAAGTAAAAACACGGATTTGCTGACTACATGTGAACAAGTACAGGCTCTAAAATGTATTCAAGGAATAAAAGGAAAAAGTACAGGTCCTAAATGTAATCAAAGAATAGAAGTACAGGAATGTACTGAGAGTAAAATGTACAGGAATGCACTGAGAGTGTAAAGTAAAAAGTACAGGAATGTGCTGAGAGTGTAAGTAAAAAGTACAGGAATGTACTGAGAGTGTAAAGTAAAAGTACAGGAATGTACTGAGAGTAAAAAGTACAGGAATGTACTGAGAGTATAAAGTAAAGGTACAGGAATGTACTGAGAGTATAAAGTAAAAGTACAGGAATGTTCTGAGAGTGTAAAGTAAAAGTAGAAGCTGTCTCCTCTGAAGGACACTTCCTGAGTCCAGGATCATATCAACAGTATTTCTGGTTTAATATAAGCTGCAGTTTTGGTTGCTTATAATATTGAGTGGTTCTCGTATTTGAATGTGTGGTTCCACCTAAAGATCAGATGAATAATTAATGTAGTAAACGCTGCTTTATAACCAGTTATCAGTTTTCTCAATTGTTGCTCATTGTTACTCAAATGAGCTGTTTCCCAGCCTGGATCACTGCAGAATGGTTTTCTGTAAAAGAGCTTCCTGTGGTTGGAACCAGTTTTCATTTTCAGATAAAACTGTTTCACCAAGACGTGTCTGCTGACAGTCAGCCTGGATCATAGACACAGATTCTATCATAAAAATAAAAAGTCTTATTTTATTTCTTCTGTAATGGCCGTCACCAAGAGCTCAACCAAACATGCCATCAGAGCAGAGCTGCAAGAACGTCCCAGCAGAGCTGCAAGAACATCCCAGCAGAGCTACAAGAACATCCCAGCAGAGCTGCATGAACCCTGCTGTTTTCAAATTTTGCAAAAAACATTACAGAGAAGATTTTTCTATATGTTGAGTTCTGTAAGAGACATTTCTAGTTCTACAAAGAAAATAAGTTCAGTTTGGTTTGGGTTCTGTTTGACCATGACAATAAAATAACATTACAATCCCTCAGAACAGAGTCTGTAAGAGAAACTTTTGATGTAAGCAAAATTCTAAGTTAAAATTTGTGGAGGAGGCTTCAAACAGCCTTTTCTGCCTGAAAAATGTGCTGTTCTGTTAAAAATGGTCCATTTCATATGTTATTATTAAAATCACTTCATGAGCAGATGATTTGGAGGGTTTCCATTAGAACTGAAGCTCATAGTCAGAATTAAGTGAAAAAAATTGAAAGTGACAACCCTTGTCATTGCGAGGTCACAGCACAGCACACCATGAACCACAACAAAACTGGACCTCTGCTTTTAACCCATGCACACAAACACCGTGCAGCCGTGGGCAGCTATTGAAAGCGCCCGGGGAGCAGTGACAGGGACGGTACCTTGCTCAGGGGTACTTCAGGGCAACCTACTTTTTGAGGGAATCAAACCCACAATCCTCCAATGCGGGGGCAACTCCCTAACCACTAGGCCACCGCTGCCCATTTACTGAATACATTTAGGAAATCTCTGACAGTTTTTACAGTGTGTTCACTCACAGATCAGAAACATATATTTAACAAATACAGAGATTTATTTTTAATGATATATAATCTGTATTATTGATCAGAATAATCATTAGGATCATATTTCTTCTAGATCATATTCACAGAATATTTCTCAGTAATTCTATAATAACGACTCTTCATCATCCAGAACTTCATATTTTCTTCTGTTTCTGAACAAACATTAAAATAAAAATAATTTCAAAGTTCTCTCTCATGATCATGTTCACCCCTCACACTACTGCACACAATGTTTTGCCTAATAAGCTCCGCCCCCTGTTCAGGTGTGTGTGTGTGTGTGTGTGTGTGTGTGTGTGTGTGTGTTTGTGAGTTTGTGAGTGTGTGTGTGTTGCCACTACTATAAATGACCCATGACAGGTGCTTCATCTGTAGCCCTGCTGCTCTCCGGACACTTCAGCTTCACTCAGCTTCTACTACCACTGTGAGTACACACACACCAACACCTCCCCCCCCCCCCACACACACACCATGGTTGTGGTTTGGTCTCACTACCATCCTGTAAACCTTTCCTTTCACTCTTGATCAGATCACTCCTGTCACTCTTTTCCATCCACTTCTCCTCCACTCCTCAGCCTCCTCTCACTTTCTAAGATTGTGTTTAACAATCTGGTCAGAAGCTCCACTGCCATCTCCCCTAAACATCTCCATGCTTCCACTGGTTTTTCATCCAGACCAACAGTCTTTCCATTCTTCATCCTCTTTATCACTGTCCTTACTTCCATCTTGCTTATTTGCTGCACTTCCTGGTTCACGATCCTCACATCATCCAGTCTTCTCTCTCTCTCATTTTCTTCATTCATCAGCTCCTCAAAGTTCTCCTTCCATCTGCTCAACACGCTCTGTTCACCTGTGAGTACGTTTCCATTTCTATCTTTAATCGTCCTGACCTGCTGCACATCTTTCCCAGATCTGTCTCTCTGTCTAGCCAATCGGTATAGGTCTTTTTCTCCCTCTTTACTGTCCAACCTCTCATACAATTCACCAAACACCTGATCGTCAGTCTTCACCACTGCTTTCTTCACCCTGTGGTTCATCTCCTTGTACACTTATCTACTTTCTTCATCTCTCTGACTGTCCCACTTCTTCTTCTACTCCCTCTTCTTCTGTATACACTCCTGGACTTCTTGGTTCCACCACTAAGTTTCCTTCTCCTCCTTCTTCCTTCCAGATGTCACAGCAATTACATTTCTAGCCGTCTGCTTTATCACTTCTGCAGTAGGTTCCCAGCAATCTGGTAGCTCTTCAACTCCTCCCAGTGCCCGTATTAACTCCTGCCTCAATTCAACCTTCCAGTCCTCCTTCTTCAGCTTCCTCCACTCCACCTTCACCTTCCTCCTCTTCTTAAAGAGGACGATTAAAAAAGTTATAACCATGTTTCAGGAAAATGAGCCGCAACTCGCTGTTCACCAACCAGGAGCTGCACAAAGGAGACTTTCTGATCTCCAACGACAGAAACTACAAAGCTATCTTCCAGGTACGACCCCTGCTGAAGACACCACACTTTTCTCAGGCACACTGGGGAGGCAGTGTTTCTAATTAAGTGGCCAGAAGGGGACACAGTGTTTCTAATGAGCTTTTCTGTGTGTTGGTACTCACAGGATGACGGGAACTTTGTGGTTTATGGCTGGAGACCAATCTGGGCTTCTGACACATGGAACAAACCTGTAACTCGCCTGATCATGCAGACGGACGGAAACCTGGTCATGTACACCAGCTGTGGCCAACCTTTATGGGCCAGTAACTCCTGGAAGAACAGTGTGAGCAATGACAACTACCTGACCCTCAACAACGATGGAAGCCTGGTCGTCCACAGGGGAGCCGAGGTGATCTGGACGGGTAAAAAATAAACCCCACCAAGATGGTGAAGACTCCAGAGTAAAGTCTGATGGAATTAATTATATTAAATTTAAATATTTAAGCAATACAGATGAATGACTGATTATCTTTCTGGAATTAACAAATTACAATAAAACAGTGAAGACTGACCACGAACAGTCTCGTTGTGTTTTTTGTGTTGGATGGTTGTTGATGAAATGGGATAAAGAGAGATCCAGGCAGATTTCCACAGCTGGATCTGTCTGCCCCCTGCTGGATGATGTGTGTGTGAGAATGTGTTTGGTTGTGATTCACTGTGTTCACAATGACTAATAGTCACTTTCATTTTCATTTCTTCAATGGTTCCTTGTACAGACAGAGTGACTAAATCAGAAACAGTGTTTGTCAATAATCTCTCAGGAACAAAACCACGTTCATTAATAATCTCAGATTAGTGATCACAGAAAACGTCTTTCAGAAACAAATGAACAGCACAGGTGCTCGTAGTTACCTGTCGGAATGTCTGGAGACTTTGGTGGCTTCCCAAGTTGGCTGCCTTGCTGACATTTCCTCATGAACGACTTCTCTGCATCGAAGCGGATCAATCATTGAGACACGTCCTCACCCTTCGTCCTTGCCATTCGTCCCTCTCATACTGTCAGCGTTTCCAGGTCTTACAGATCCCTTTTCCCTGCAACATCTGAAGAATCCTTGTCCATTCAGCAACACCAAGACCTGCATGAAGGCTAATTTCAGTCTCCTTAGTGGTGCAATGAGCTTCCTCTTGTGGTCAGAACTTTCCCTTCTGTCTTCAAGCATCGTCTGAAGACCCACCTGTTGAAGGAACACAGGGAGGATTAATTTCTCCTAACCAGCCTTTCACTCATACTTTAACATTTCCATCATCTTCAACATCACTGTGGACCTTCACCCATTAGTTTCTGGGATGTGTTTGTGTAGAGATTTACTACTTTGACTTGCTCAGTTCCGTCGATGTGAAGGTCTAACGCTGGTGTTGATGCTCATGCAGGTCAGCGAATGTGCTGGACATCTAAGAAATGAGCTCTTAGCCATTAAATATGTCAGCTAATGATAAATCATATAGCAGCGTTTAAGGATGGCAATTTGAATCGCCATGAAAGTGAGTAGGTCAAAGACAGAATACATGAGTGTGAATGAAAGGGAGGAAAGTGGAGTGGTGAGGATGGAGGGAGTAGAGGAGGTGAAGGTGGAGGAGTTTAAATACTTGGGATCAACAGTTCAGAGTAACGGCGAGTGTGGAAGAGAGGTGAAGAAGAGAGTGCAGGCAGGTTCGAATGGGTGGAGAAGAGTGGCTGGAGTGATTTGTGACAGACGGGTACCAGTGAGAGTAAAAGGGGAGGTTTACAGGAAAGTAGTGAGACCAGCTATGTTGTATGGGTTGTAGACGGTGACACTGATGAAAAGATAGGAGGCGGAGCTGGAGGTGTCAGAATTAAAGATGCTGAGATGTTCCATTGGGTGTGACGCGGATGGACAGGATTAGAAATGAATATATTAGAAGGACAGCTCAGGTTGGACGTTTTGGAGACAAAGTAAGAGAAGCAAGGTTGCGTTGGTTTGGGCGTGTCCAGAGGAGAGATGAGGATCATATCAGGAGGAGGATGTTGAAGATTGAGCTACCAGGAAAGAGGAGAAGAGGAAGACCAAAGAGGAGGTTTATGGACATGGTGAGAGAGCAACATGCAGGTTGCTGGTTTGAAGGAGGAAGATGCAGAGGACCGGAAGAAATGGAGATGGTTGATCTGCTGTGGCGACCCCTAAACCGGAGCAGCTGAAAGAAAAATAAGAAGATGAAACAATTCAGTAAACACAGACTTAGTAGAAGTGAGCTTCTCTCACTTTGTCTCCAAGACGTCTAACCTGACCGGTCCCTCTAATATAATGGTATCTAGTTTAGTGGGATATCATATATATTGGAACTTAATTTAGTATATTAAAGGTATGAGGTATATA
>JABMDN010017965.1:0-11712 GCA_017165825.1 Hepsetus odoe
TATATATATATATATATATAACTCTGGACCATTTCAGACCTGATTTTTCTGTAAACTACAAAAACCAGATCATGCAGTTCTGGTTCTCTAATTGGAGCTGATTGCAGTTTTTTTTTTTTGTGTCAGATTTTTTTTTACTAAGTTTACTGATGTGTCAGATCATTTCACACATGGTAGATAACTGTGTGCAGAAATGAGCTTTTCACACACATATTTCAGTTCAGTTACTAATAAATATTCTAATTTCTGTTAACTTTTTAGCAATTAGAAATGAAAAAAAAAAATTCTGACAAACACATTTCTGTGTTTTTACTGAAACAAAAAGGTTTGTCAGACACTTTCAACTGAACTGTATATGCAGAAAACTTAAAAGATAAGTTATAATATAACTACTGTGTGTGTGTGTGTGTGTGTGTGTGTGTGTGTGTGTGATTAGGTTTAATCTGAAGGAGGACTCATGATGTCCAGAATGAGTCTCTGTGAGGGACAGGACACACAGGACACTGAGAGGTGAGAGACGGTGTGGTTCGGTGTAAAGCGAGTGTTTCTCTACACCAACCTGCAGGAACGTCTGTACATCATGTCTGATACTGTCTGTGTTCTAGACTCGTTCAGGGTAAGAGATCTGACCCACCTGAACCCAGCTGTGTGTCCCTGAAGAGTGTCCACTCAGTGGGACATCAGCTGATCTTCAGAGAGGAGGACAGTTCAGCTGAGCTCAGGTGAGGATGATGGAAAACTGAGGAAATGTCAGAAATGTCTTTCCTCCGTGCAGTTCTTCACTGAACATCCTGTAAAGTCCTGCTTGTTCAGTAACTGAACATTACAGACAGTCACTGATGTTCCTCTGATCATTATTATTGATTATTATTATCAATAGAGAACATTAACCTGGAGGAACAGCTCCTGGTGCACATTTAAATCACACACTTTACACTCGTTTTCTGTGGTTATGACTCATTTTTCTTCATCTGTACATTTTAGTGTGAATCAGAGAAAGAGACCAGACTCCCCTGATCCCAGTCATGTGTCCCTGAAGAGTGATTGGTCAATGGATCATCCAAAAAACTTCAGACAGGAGGACAGTTCTGCTGATGTGAGGTGAAGACAGTTTAAGAACTGTGTTGTGAAATGCTCCTCTTTCCAATCTCACCTGATTAACCTCAGCAGGTGTTTGAGGTAAAATACTAAGATCTGCAGTGCTGTGGTTCTTCAGGACTGAGAGTCAAGAACATTTACCTTCAGCTGTCTCTTCCAGCTACATGATAAATTAAAGAAAATTAAACCAAAGCTCTGACCTTTTTTTAGTTTAGTGCACTTCACTAAGTGTCAAGGAGGGTGATGAGTTTGAAGCTGGAAGTTGAAGCTGGAAGTTGAAGGTGTGATGATTAATGTTGTTAGTGCTTATGCTCCACAAGTTGGTTGTGAGATGGAGGACAGAAGAATTCTGGAGTGAGTTATATGAAGTGATAAAGAGTGTACCCAGGGGAGAGAGAGTGATGATTGGTGCAGATTTTAATGGTCATGTGGGTGAAGGAACAGAGGTGATGAGGAGGTGATGGGTAGATATGGTGTCAAGGAGAGGAATGCTGAAGGTCAGATGATTGTAGATTTTATTAAAAGGATGGCTGTAGTTAATGGCTGCAGTTAATACTTACTTAAAGAAGAGGGAGGAGCACAGGGTGACATGAAAGTGGAGGAAGCTGCGCAAGTGTGGATTATACATTTGCAGTCAAATAAGAAGATGCAAAGGACAGGAAGAGAGGTGTCACGGTGTGGTGTTGAGGGCTGGACGCCAACACAAAGCCGAGAGCTTCGTACTGAACTTTAATGACAGATAAAGTGCACAGAACTAAACATATTAAACATAACAAGTGTAAAACATAACAAACAATCTCACAGTGCGCACACAGAATGACCAGTGCCCTGCTCTGATTCACTAAGGCTTATAATGCCAGCCCCTGATGAGGCACACCTGGCACCCAATGCCCAGGTGTGCACAATCAGAGCAGGGCGCCATCTACTGGCGCCAGATCGTTACAACAGGAAGACATGGAGACAAATGATCTGCAGTTCCCTAAACCCTGAACAGAAGCAGCCAGAAGCAGAAGAAGAAATTGATGTTTATTATGTGTTTTCTTTATGTGTGAAATGAAAGTGTGTTTATAATGAGAGTGTATTCAATGTTCAGTTCAGCTTCTTCATTATTCTGTTCTTTTCACCGACAGAAGCTCAAAGAAGAAACCAGAAACAACCAGGAGAAGAATGGAGGCCATATTTAAGGTCTGTGTGTGTGTGTGTGTGTGTGTGTGTGTGTGTGTGTGAGTGTGTGTGTGTGTGTGTGTGTGTGTGTGTGTGTGTGTTTAAAACACATGCTGAAAGCTGTAGTTCCACTTCTCCAGTTGTTTCTGTTTGGAGCAGGTTTGATTTTGATCATTTCAGTTTGAATGTATTGATGAAGTGATGATTCTTTTGTTAAGTTTCATTTTTAGCTTCACGTCATTGTTTTAGTTTTAGTTTAATCAGTAAATCCACCACATCTGTGTCTCAGTAGGACTGTAATAGTATTAAGAACCACACACTACAGTGACCTTGTTCCTGAAACCATTTATCATTCTTATCAGGATCTGGAGCATAAAGTCATCTCTGTGGTGAAGAACCAGCTGAAGAGCTTTATGAAGCTCCTGAGTGCAGATTACCCAGAATGCTCTGAGAGAGAGGTGGAGAATGAGGACGATAAGGACAGTGTCAGAGAGGGGGCACTGAAGATCACTCTGCATGTCCTCAGGAACATGAAGGAGACAGACCTCGCCAACACACTACAGTCCAGTAAGAGTTCAGGGTTGTGTGATTGTTCACTGGAAAGAAACCTAAAAAAATAAATCTGTGAAAGACTGGATGAGTATCTGAGGAGCATCAGTGTTGAGGAAGAGATGTTTGATTCATATGTTGTAGAGACGGTACCTGCATGTTTGGTAAAGGTTAGTAATGTGGGATCAGAAGGAAAAGTTCTCATCAAGAAATAAACCTAAATTTCATGTTTCGACTGTTTGACCCAATGATGACTGCATTCTTAAAAGTGAAGACAAAGACAGAGGACAGAGCAGCTGGTGCTGCAGAGCTCTCTGGTTAATCCAGGTCTCTAAAAGAGCCCAGTAGAGCAGTAAAGAGATATCAGAGCAGAAAAGCCTTTTGTTCATCAGACTGGCAGTGTGATACTCCTTCATTACAACTGAAGAAGTGTTACTTTTAGATCTGAACACGTTCTTCTATCAGAACATTTTACTGTGTTGAGTTGTGTTTGTGGTAAAAGCTGAACATCATCCTGTTTATTTATTGTTATTATTTTTGGTCTTTTTATTAGAACTGGCTCCTTCTTGTCATTTTAAACTGAAACACACACTGAAGAATACGCTTCAGAAGATAACTGAAGGGATCTCAGATTCTGGAACCTCGACCCTCCTGAAGGAGATCTACACAGAGCTGTACATCACAGAGGGAGGGAGTGGAGAGGTCAATACTGAACATGAGGTCAGACAGATTGAAGCAGCATCCAGGAGACCAGCAACACAGGAGACACCCATCAAATGCAGTGACCTCTTTAAAGACACGTCCATCAGAACTGTGCTGACTAAAGGAGTGGCTGGAATTGGAAAAACAGTCTCTGTGCAGAAGTTCATCCTGGACTGGGCTGAAGGACAAGCTAACCAGGATGTGCTCTTCATATTTCCACTTCCTTTTAGAGAGCTGAACTTGATGAAGGAGAAAAAACTCAGCCTGGTGGATCTTCTTCATCAGTTTTTTCCAGACACAAAGGAATTAAAATCAAAAGACTTTTATCACTACAAGGTGATGTTCGTCTTTGATGGTCTGGATGAGTGTCGACTTCCTCTAGATTTCCAGAACAATGAGAGCTTGAGGGATGTAACACAGTCTGTCTCAGTGGACGTTCTGTTAACGAACCTCATCAAGGGGAATCTTCTTCCATCTGCTCTGCTCTGGATAACCACTCGATCAGCAGCAGCCAATCAGATTCCTCCTGAGTGTGTTCACCAGGTAACAGAGGTACGAGGGTTCAGTGGCCCTCAGAAGGAGGAATACTTCAGGAAGAGGATCAGTGATCAGAGCCTGGCCGATAAGATCATCTCACACATAAGGTCCTCAAGAAGCCTCTACATCATGTGCCACATCCCAGTCTTCTGCTGGATTTCAGCCACTGTTCTGGAGAGAATATTGGGTGAAGCAGAAGGTGGAGAGATCCCCAAGACTCTTACTCAAATGTTCACACGCTTCCTGATGTTTCAGATCAAACACAAGAACCAAAAGTACCATGGAAAACTTGACACTGATCCTCAGAAGACCAGAGAGAGTATTCTGGCTCTGGGAAAACTGGCTTTCCAACAGCTTGAGAAAGGAAACCTGATCTTCTATGAAGAAGACCTGACAAAGTGTGGCATTGATGTCAGAGAGGCGTCAGTGTACTCAGGAGTTTGTACCCAGATCTTCAGGGAGGAGTTTGGGCTGCACCTGGGGAAGGTCTTCAGCTTTGTGCACCTGAGTGTTCAGGAGTTTCTGGCTGCTTTGTATACATTTATTTCCTTCATCTCCAACAACAGAAATGTGATGTCACCTAAATGTTTTGGTTTCTTCAGACCAAAGTTTACAATGTCTGAGTTCTTCAGGAGTTCTGTAAACAAGGCCTTGGAGAGCAAGAATGGACATCTGGACCTTTTTCTCCGCTTCCTTCTGGGTCTCTCACTGGAGTCCAATCAGACTCTTTTACGAGGTTTAGTGATACAGACAGGAAACAGCTCAAACACCACAGAGGAAACAGTCCAGTACATCAAGGAGAAGATCAGGGAGAACCTCTCTCCAGAGAAATCCATAAATCTGTTCCACTGTCTGAATGAACTGAACGATCATTCTCTGGAGAAGGAAGTTCAAACATTCCTGAACAGAGGAGCTTCCAGTGATCTCAGTAGAGTCAGGCTCTCTCCTGCCCAGTGGTCAGCTGTGGCGTTTGTGTTGCTGAACTCAGAAGAAGAGCTGGATGAGTTTGACCTGAAGAAATATGATCCATCAGAGGAAGGTCTTCTGAGGCTGCTGCCAGTGGTCAAAGCTTCCAGAAAAGCTGAGTGAGTGTCTTCATAAGTATTTTACTGAACTTCTTGTAGTTTCTCTATAAATGAGCTCATGAGTCCTCCTTCAGACTCTACCTAAAAACACACACACTCACACACACACACACACACACTCACACACACACATACACACACACACACACACACACTTACAGAGCTCTCTGAAATTATTTGTACTTTTTGATGTTCTGGATTCTCTGATTGAGAACGATTGAGGTTCGAGGAGTCAGTGATGAGGTGAAGAGGGTTTTAAGCTTTAGCAAAGTTTATTACCAGAAGAGTGACGAAGTTCTTCAGGAGACCAGTCAGTGTTTCTCTCTGTGTTGAATCTTCTCTCCTTTTCACAGTTCAGAGTGTATCTTCTTATCTGTCCCCTCGGTGGAGACACCTGATCTAAGACTGTGACCTTGTTTAGGTGTTTCTGATGTGCTAAGAAAGTGTTACTCAGAAGAGAACAGAGAACATAGAGGTACAGTTGGTAATATGTAGGTTAAAGGTGACAGAGACGTGAGGGAATGGTTAAACTACAGGAACAGGGCCATGGAGGCAACTATGTGGTACATGGGGTTAGCTATGTCTCAGGGAGAAGAGAGAAGGACGTAGACATGGAGAATACAGATGTAGGACTGATTTATGAGTCAATAATATGAATAAATGAATAAAATCAACCTACAACCCATCAGATGGTTGACTCCACTCTTTTACTGGTTGGTTCTTGGTGGTTTATGGTCAGCCAGGTCACTCTGACACCTCTCATACACTGAGTGAGTATCAGGTTAAACCTGAACTCTGGTTGTTATGCTCTGGCTGAAGCAGTGGAAGGATTAGTTTGGTTCGGCTTTGTGGTGTAACTTCCATGTTCCAGGTACCATGTTCAACAGCTGGTTCTCCATCTTAATTTGGACCAAGTTTCTTCTCCGACTGAACTAAAAGAACTAAACTAACACTGCAGCCTCAACCAGTCTGTTTACTGCTACTGCAGGTCAATCAGAATCAGAATTACTATCAACGCTCTTATAGAAGCTTCTGGAACCTGTGCTAGACATCTGCTATACCTTCCATCTGGTCTTTTTAGAATAGAATAGAATAGAGTAGAGTAATCTTTTATTATCCCACGAATGATAGATATAAAAAAAAATATAAAGAATGAGGAACATCCATATACAAGAGCTATGCATGAGCTATATATACATAACATATTTACATGACAAGAGAAACATGTAGAAATAAAGAAATAAAGAATATAAAGACAGGAAAGATAGGAGAGACGACCATATACACAGTAAATAGTAATAAATAAATTATAAATCAGTTATAAATTATAAATAAACAAATGTAAATGTAATTGTAATAATAATGATAATATATAATAATAAGAGAGTAATATTAAATATGTAATGTTATGATGAATTGTGGAGTCTTATTGCTGCAGGTAGGAATGACCTGCAGTAGCTCCTTCTCACACTGTGGGTGTAACAGTCTGCTGCTGAACGAGCTGCTCAGTGCTCCTACAGTCTCGTGTAGGGGGTGGGAGGTGTTGTCCATGATGGATGTTAGTTTGGAGAACATCCTCTCCTCCCCTACCTGCTCGATGGACTTGAGCGGGCAGTCCAGGACAGAGCTGGCCCTCTTGACCAGTTTGTTTAGTTTCCCTCTGTCCCTCTCTGCGACTCTTCCACACCAGCAGACCACAGCGTAAAAAACAGCCGACGCTACCACAGTGTCATAGAAGAACCTCAGAACATTCCTGTTCACCCCAAAGGACCTCAGGAGATTTCTGTTCACTCCAAAGGACCTCAGCCGCTTCAGCAGGTGGAGACGACTGAGGCCCTTTTTGTACAGAACATTAGTGTTAGTGGACCAGTCCAGTTTATTGTTGATGTGGACACCCAGGTATTGGTACTCCTCCACCGTTTCAATGCACAAACCCTGGATGTCCACCGGTGTAATGGGGGGTGGCTTCCTGCGGAAGTCAATCACCAGCTCCTTCGTCTTGCTGGCATTAATACACAGATGGTTTTGTTCACACCATCTGACAAAGTCACTGATGACCCCCCTGTATTCCTGCTCATTCCCCTCCGACACCCGACCAACAATAGCGGAGTCGTCTGAGAATTTCTGCAGGTGACAGGTGTCCGTGTTGTGTTTAAAGAGGAAGAGGGCGAGGACTATTCCTCAGGTCTGAAATGGTTGGGCTCCTTGGGGTGTGAGGTCTTGGGGACTGGAACGAGGCACGAGGTCTTCCACAGAATAGGGAAGTGCTCCAGGCTGAGGTTAAAGATGTAGGTGATAACCTCACAGAGTTGATCTGCACAGTCCCTCAACAGGCTGGAGCTGATGCCATCTGGACCTGTGGCTTTCCTGTGCTTCATCTTCCTCAGCTGACACCACACCTGGTCCGCTGTGATGGAGAGGCTATTGTGTGGTGTGAGAGTGGGAGCCTCCTGATGAGTGGGGTAGCAGGAGGGGGCAGTAGAGTCCTCAGGGGAAAGGGGGGGGAGAAGGAGAAGATAAAAGGGGATACACAGCTGATATCCCTGGTGGGGGTTGCAGAGAGGTGTGAAGGGGAGCACTGGCATATGATGAGCTTTGGTGGTTGGGTGAGGGGCAGACTACTGAGTCAAACCTGTTAAAGAACAGGTTTAAACTATTAGCCCAGTCCTGATCTCCAGACTCTGGGCCTCCACCACTCACTGTGCTCCTTCCAGTAATGGTGTTCAATCCTCTCCACACACTTCTGACGTTGTTCTGTTTGAGCTGCTCCTCCAGCCTCCTCCTATATTCTGTCCTGTATCTCCTGTATATTTGGCTGAACAACTTACGGTGCCCTGATTCTAGTAGTGTCACCATGGAAACCATGAGTTTCAAAAACTTTAGAAAACTCTGGCTTTAATCCTGTAAAAAATCTTCCAGGCGGTTTCCAATAATTTACCTCATTAAACAGTCGATATTTAACTGGAAGAAGATCTCAGTTTAGTTCTGTTATTGAGAACAATCATTTGAACATGCTGAGACCTGAATTAGGACCAGCGGCTAAGAAAATAAAACAAGTCTACTCTGACCATATTCAGAAATACAAATCTACCTTTAATGCTGCCTGAGCATCATACCTGTCCTCCACTTCTTCTAACACTGCCTGCAGACCTACATCTCCTTTCTCCTTCATTTACTAAATGATCCAGCCATCAGTTCCTGGACTGAGTGTTTCTGCAGAGTTCTGTAACGTTTTCCTTCATCAACTCCTCTTATTGTCGTTTAGACCCAGTTCACAGCCCCTCCTTCATCACTAATACCTGTTACTGCTGAGTCCATCTCTCATGTTATTAACAGATCTCTAACCTCTGGCTTTGTTCCAGCTGGTGTTAAACTGCAGTCACTGCAGTGCTAAAAGACCTGCTCTGGATCCATCAGATCTTAGTAACTGTAGACCATCACAACCCTGCCAGATATCACAGAACCTCTTGAAGGGTTTCTCAGCTGCAGTACCATGTTGCCACGAATCATGTTTAATGAAGGTTTTCAGTCTGGTTTTCTCCCTTCTCATAGTACTGAGTCAGCACTTCTGAAGGTAGTTAATGTGGTGGAAAACTGAAGTGTGAGCCTAAGTCTGAAACTTTTTCTAAGTCAGAAATCAAACAAAGTCAAAAATCAAGCGAAGTCAGAAATCAAGCGAAGTCAGAGAGATGCGGCACAACCATTTTACTGCAGAGTTTCAGCAGGCGTGGTCCAGTGGGAGCAGCTCCAAACGCTCATCCCAACTCCGGACTTTAAATACATTTCATTCACCTTTAAAATGTACATAAATCCATCCCATTAATAGTTTTCCACCAATAATATTCAATGCTGTCATGATTAAAACCTCAGTTCCCCCACCTTTGCCCTTTTACCAACAATAGACAAAGGTCCTTTCACTGATGCCTTCCTGTCTTATCTACCACCTATATTTCAGGCTTCCCCTCATCCAGGCTCCCAATTAAAAGTGTTTTTCACTGATGACTCCCTGTCTTATTTAACACCTGTATTTCAAGGTGTTCCTCCCATCCAACTGTTTGCTACCGGTCGTCTATGAGCACCATTGTTCAATTAAAGATGTACCTCTTTTCTGCTGGATGTTTTCTGGGAACTCATGAGATGATGCAAGACACTGGACAAAATGCAACTACTTGCTTCCCCGGGGGTTCTTGGTGGTGCGAGACACTGCAGGACAGGGACAAAAGTAAAGGGACAAAAGTAAAGGGATTTTTACTATATTAATGACCTCCTTTCATGTGCTGATACTGGAACTCTGAACATTCTTCTCTTCCTGGATCTCAGCTGTGCTTCTGATCCTCTCTACCATGAACTTCTTCTCTCCAGACTCTCTTTTCTTGGTGTTTCCGGTTCTGTATTCTCTTAAGTGTCTTTCGCTCAGAGAGACAGCAATTCATCTCCATTTCTGAGTTTAAATCCTCTGGTTTTGTTAGTTGTGGTGTTCCTCAGGGATCAGTTCTAGGACGGCTCCTCTCCTAACATTTACATGATGCTCTTTGAATGATCCCCATATCTATATCAGGCCTCTTACTGCTGATAGACTTTGTTCCCTCTGTAATACTGCATGTCTCCATCCTGCTCTCAGAACAAAGGATGCAGAAACACTCGCTCATGTCTTTATTACTTCATGACTCCATTATTGCAGTGTTTATTCTTTGGTCTTCCAGTTAAGATCATCACTGCTGCTGGAGTTTCCACCCACACTAAATACTTTATACTAAATACTAAATACAGTAGGAACCAGTAAACCTGACAGCATGGTGAGGTGCTCGGTTCAATACACCTGTGATGTGAGGTTTTAACACTCCAGTGCTGGATGTGGGCGTCCTCTGCTGTAGGGTGTGTGTGTGTGTGTGTGTGTGTGTGTGTGTGTGATGACAGTGTTTCTGATGGATCTTCATTTCTCTCCAGGTTGTGTAACTGTAATCTATCAGAGAAGCTCTGTTCAGTTCTATCCTCAGTTCTGAGTTCAAACTCCTCCAGTCTGAGAAAACTGGACCTGAGTTATAATAAACTGCAGGATTCAGGAGTGAAGCTGCTCTCTGCTGGACTGAAGAATCCACACTGTACACTGGAGATACTGGAGTAAGATCATCACTGTGAAAACTCACACTCATAAAAACATTCGCACACACACACACACAAACACACACACACACACATATATATGCATAAAAAAAGCACAAAGTTAATGATCCGTGTCAGAGGTTAGTAACCCTCAAATTCTGAAATCCTTTTTCTCAAAACCTCTACCTGTATCGCTGGGCTGGTGTGGTGCAGATATAGATGTGTAGCTAGGGATTTGTGCCTTGACTTTATTCAACATACTCAATATACAAACACCCGTGCAAAAGAAACATATACCTTGAATAACCAACTTTGACTCACTGGGACCTATAAACCATTTTCCAATTAGACACACCTGATGTACTTGAAGAGACCGCAGGTGGGCCTAGACAGAGCAGAGCACCACCTACCATGACAGAAGCCCCCTCTCAAAAGCATCACTCCTGGGGCACTTAACCTTACCTTAACCTTACTTGCTTGGAGCTGGAGTTTTGAGGTGAGGTCAGACAAAAACCAGCATTGAATTTACACAGCTGTTCTCATGGGGCACATGACTGGGCCCATTCTGAAGGCTGACACCTAGCCGCAAAGTGTCCTCAGCCAGTCAGCTGGTCTAGTCCCGCCTCTGCGCCTATAGCATGCCCCACAATTTGGATGCAAGATGGAGGAGAAAGAAGAAATCTGGAGTGAGTTAGATTAAGTGATAGAGAGTGTAACCAGGGGAGAGAGAGTGGTGATTGGTGCAGACATTCATGGTTATAGATTTTGTGAAAAGGATGGAAATGGCTGTAGTTAATACATATTTTAAGAAGAGGGAGGAGCATAGGGGGACTTACAAGAGTGGAGGAAGATGCTCACAGATGGATTATATTCTTTGCCAGAGGGTCTGTCTGAAAGAGATCAGAGACTGCAAAGTAGTGACAGGGGAGAGTGTAGCTAAACAGCATAGGATGGTGGTCTGTAGGATGACCTTGGAGGTCAAGAAGAGGAGGAAAGTGAGGGCAGAGTGAAGGACAATTGGGATAAAGGAGGACTGCAAGGTGGAATTTGGGCAGGAGTTAACACGGGCACTGGGAGGTGTTGAAAAGCTACCGGATTGCTGGGAAACTACTGCAGAAGTGATCAGGCAGAAAGCAAGAAAAATACTTGGTGTAAAATCTGGAAGGAAGATGGAGGAGAAGGAAACCTGGTGGTGGAACCCAGAAGTCCTAGAGTGCATACAGAAGAAGAGGCAGGTGAAGAAGTGAGACTGTCAGAGAGATGAAGAAAGTAGACAAGAATACAAGGAAATTAAGCACAGGGTGAAAAAAGAAGTAGTGAAGGCTAAAGATCAGGTGTTTGGTGAATTATATGAGAGGTTGGACAGTAAAGAAGGAGAAAAGGAGCGACACTGATTGGCTATACAGAGAGACAGAGCTCGGAAAGATGTGCAGCAGGTCAGAACAATAAAGGATAGAAATTGAAACATACTCAC
>JABMDN010017966.1:0-10056 GCA_017165825.1 Hepsetus odoe
AGTGTGGATGGTGGACAGACAGCTGTGTGTGTCCTCAGTGTGGACGGACAATAACGCTGCCGCTCAGGAGACGAAGGACGAGAGACTCCTGATAATTAGCTAATGTTAGCGAGCGTCCCTCTACTTTCCAAACATCATGGTTTGGTTTTCTGAAGGTGGTTCTCCAGGAGCAGAGGTGGTTGTAACTTGCTTTTATCTCACCTGCTGTAGAGGACCGGGGACAGAGTGCAGTTTCTGGGTGAAGAGCTCAGTCAGGGTCTTGTTCTGTCTCTCCAGGTCAAACACGCGCATCTTCAGCTTGATGCACTCCTCCCGGAGGTCCTTCACACAGAAGAACAAAAACATTGGACACTTTCTCTCTGAGCACCGTCTGGAAGTGAAGGAACATTTGATCTTCCAGAACATGTTGAAGAAATCATGCAGGAAAAGCTACCGTACCTTCTGGTTCAGCAGCGCCTGCACCACATGGTTGGCCACCTGGAAAGCCAAGCAGAGGATAGTTGGTATTCAGAACCTCCTCTCACACACAGAACCTCCAACAAGGACATCAGAACAAGGAGAGAGAAGATTCGGTGCAGAAAACATGGTCTACAGTAAGATCACCTTCTAACTTCTTACATCGATACAATCCTCAAACATTCATCCACCTATCTGTCTATCTATAAATCTGTCTATCTATATAACTCTCTGTCTATATATCTGTCTGTCTATATATCTGTCTGTCTATATATGTCTGTCTGTCTATATGTCTGTCTGTCTATATATCTGTCTGTCTATCTATATATCTATCGATCTGTCTTTATATCTGTCTGTCTATCTATCTAATAGTCTTTGACTTCTATTAATAGAAGATTCGCTTCGCTTTCAGCACAGACGCTACAGACGTCCTTCAGAGGAGACACTTTTAGTCTGATGTCAATATCTGACGTACCTCGTCGAGACATCGCTCGTACGCTTCCCTCTGACTCTCGTTGGCCTGAGCGAGAGCCGTGTTTTCAGCCTGCGAAACAGACCCGGAGAGAAATTCAGCGAGGACGAAAGGAAGGAGGGAATGTGAATTTGTTATTTTTCAGACAAAAAAAATAAATTCAATACCGAATATAGACTCTCATCATCACTGAGCAGCTGCACCTTTCAGGACTGCAGCTCATCTATAAAACCTCTTTACTTTATCAAGTTTTCTTTAACTTCCCGCTGCGGATGATTTAGACACATCCAGATTTCGCTGCTTTGGCCCAATCAGCTCTGAGAGCGCTCCGGAGGGATTCCCCGTCTCTGCGCTACGACACACTGAATAAATCAGCGGCTGGACTGCTGCACCACGTTGATCTTGATAAGTTTCGCCGAGACGCAGAAAACTTGTAAAAGTGTGTTTTATTGTGAAATAACTGTGAAATACCTCCACCAGTAATATCTGAAGACATATATAAACACCAACTGCATTTTTATTGCGCAATACTGGAGTGTTAATCCTCTTTCTCTCCATCCAGCTTCCTCTCCCCCTCTTTCCTGGCAGCTCCATCTTCAACATCCTTCTCGTCTCTCCTCTGGACACGTCCAACCAGTGCAACCTTGCTCCTCTCACTTTGTCTCCAAAATGTCCAACCTGAGCTGTCCCTCTAATATACTCCCCAATCCTGTCCGTCCTCGTCCCTCCCGACACAAATCTCAGTCTCCACACCGATTAACATGGCTGGTTTCACTACCATCTCCAACCTGTATAACATAGCTGGTCTCAATACCGTATCAACCTGTATAACAAAGCTGGTCTCAATACCGTATCCAACCCATAGCACATAGCTGTTCTCACTACTGTCCTGTAAATCTTTCCTTTCACTCTTGCTGGTTCCCATCTGTCACAGATCACTCCTGTCACTCTTCTCCACCCGTTCCAACCTGCCTGCACTCCTGTGTCAAAAGTGTCAATAATTAGAGTGTCAGTATCTGAAAGATATTTTAAATAAATCATGTTGTATCTACTATTCGTCCACTTGTCCAGACTGAGGACGACAGGCCAGATGTCCTTTTCCCGGCTACGGCTACCTTCTCCTTCTGAGAGAATCCTCGCTGTCTCCGCTCAGCTGAGAGAGACAGTCCTCCGAGTGTGTCCTGGGTCTGCCCCGGGCCCAGAACACCTCCGTCGAGAGGAACCCGGACCACAAGCCTGACCCTCAACAGGCTCCTTTCAGCACAGAGGAGCAGTGACTCCCCTGGATGTCTGAACTCCTCACCCTGAGGAGAACCCAGCTGTCCTGTGGAAAAAACTCATTTATGCATCTGCCTCCTGCTTTCAGTCGCTGCCCAGAGCTCATGAACATGAAGATGAGGGTTGGAACAAAGGTCGACTGGTAAATTGAGAGCTTTGCCTTCCGGCTGAGCTCCTTCTTCACCTCTACAGCCTCCCTGATCCGTCTGTCCATCTCCCACTCCATTCTCCCTGCACTCCTGAAGACCCTGAAACACTCAAACTCCACCATTTCAGGGAGTAACTCACTCCCTGCTCCACACGGGCATAAGGAGCCTTAAATTAAAGACATTGTTCCTTCATAAAACTGCCATGAAGCATCGGAGCCTTCTTAAGAGGATCATATTTCAGTTCTAGATGTTTCAACCAGAGTTAAAGCACAAAAGTGCACAACTCAGTCTCGTTAACTTATTCATTATATAATATTCCATTCCATGATATTATATAATAATAAAAAGAAACATAACAATATAACTTGAGTACTTTTTGATAGGTTCATTTAAAACGGAGGGCTTTGAATTGAGGGGCCTGGGGACGTCCCAGACTTCAATAAGAGCAAAGGGACCCTCCAGGGGACACAAAATTGAACTGAGGGTAGATTTTTTGATGAAATGAATCTTCTTTTCTTCATTTTCATTCCTTTCCACATTACATTACCCCTCCGAATTATTCCTAACGAGTTCTTCGCCTTATGAGTTCCACAACTCGGGAAGGACGCTTCATTGAAGTGTCATAAACAGACCGAATAAAATCAAGCAGACAGAATAATCTCTTTAGTTTAAGGCCCTTGTGTATTATGCAATATAATATTATTTATGTCTTAAAGCATCTCTTCATTACTGACGTAAGCTGCTGAATTATCCTTGGGTGTTTATCCGTGACTCAGGGTTTATGTATGTGTCATGAAGTCCCTTTTTACATTTTTTTTTTATAACGGCAGAGAAAATTGTAGACATTTTTCCAGCACTGTTGAAACGGAGTTAAAACGACGGACTCTCAGCTCAAACGCCTGCGGTCTGGACACTCCTTCAGTGCATCAGAAGTCTATTATTAGCGTCCTCGGCTGCAATGAATGAGAGTGATTTATGCCAAAGTTGTAAAGCACTTCATTCGCTGAAATCAAGCCGCCATTTCATTTGTCCTGCATTGAAATGAGAAATTACCTCCTAGGAAGTGGCGGTGTTTTAAATCCGACACTCGCCTCAAACGTGCCAAGAACTATTACAAGCAAGTCCCAGTTTCATCCAAGAACAAGAGTGGATATACATATAAAATATATTTCCTATTCTGGTGGAAATATGGTCTGTGCAACCAACCGAAACTGTATTTTCATGGTTAAACAGCTTTTTCTTCATTCATTTAAAGGGCCTGTACCATAGAAAAACAGACTTTTCCTCATTTCTAACCATGTAGTAGGAAAAGGCACAGCAGACCGTTCCCTCCTGTGTCCACACAGAACCAGACATGCAAACTAATGGGCCTTTTCCACTGGCACTGGCAACCAAGCCACAATGTTTTTCCATTAGAAATGCAGAAATCCATACCCAAGCTGAAACCATGATGCAAATCTGTTTGCATCACTGCCATCTGAATGGTTGAAAAACAGAAATGCTGGGAGATTTTTTTGGGTCACTGTGTGGTTCTGGTTCTGGTGGAAAAGACCTACAAACTCAGTAACAACAGAACATCACATCATAACATAACCAATCACAGCCTCCATCAGGGTAGCAGTGGCCTAGGGGTTAGGGAGTTGGTCCCAGATCGGAAGATTGGATCCCCTCAGTTCGATTCCCTCACCAGTACATGAAGAACCAGTTGCCCTGAGGTACCCTTGAGCAAGGTACCGACCTCGTCACTGCTCCCTGGGCGCTTTCAATAGCTGGCCCCTGCTGCACGCGTGTGTATGGGTGAAACGCAGAGGTTGAATGCGTTTCACAACCCTGACTCAGAGAGGGCTGCGTACCAGCAGTGCGACCCGGTACTGGGTTCCAGGGGAAAAGCCCCATAGACTGCCTGCATTTTCACAAAAACCAGGATCCACATGCTCCTCCCTCTTCACACCCAATCACACAGAGATTAAGGAGTGTTTCGGTAGGAACTGCCAATCTAATCTAATCTATTTTATTCCATTCTATTATACTCTAATCTATTCTAATCTAATCTAATAAAAGGATATGGGCCCTTTAAAGTTAATTTTATTGAATCATGTCTTCAACATCCAACACAGGCAGTTACAGTAATGCAGGACTCAGACTGTTTGAGAGGAAAACTCTGATGATCCGTTTCTTTAAGCTTGGTGACCCCGAGAGGATGACTGACAGAGACGAAGCCGGGGGGACATCCGCTCATATCTAATCCTCGAACCCCTTTTCCTCCTAACGAGCTGCACATTCAGCCAGCGCCTTCAAAAATCGGCGGAAAAAAGAAGTGTCAACCGTTTCCCCTCTGAGATCGACCCGAGGAGTAATTGAGCGAGGAAAACACATGCACGCCCAAGTGGATTTTTAAGCAAAGTGAGACAAGCTGAGGTAAAAAAAAAAATCAAATTGTCTCTCAAAGAGAAGATGAGCAGATCAAACCTGCTCCTCCAATCATTAAAGTGCGACGGATGGAATTGATTACAATTACGCACCGAGAAAGCCTGCAGCGTTTACTAACACAGCCTGGAACATCATCTCAACACCACACAAGCTGACAACGTACTAAACTTCACACACTTACACCATCACAGCTCATCTACAGGGTAATCTCCTAAACCCCAGAAGAATTAAGCGGGTTAATAAAGTCAGTGCGGGTTTGGTGTGAAACCCTCCAAAAAAAATCAGAACCGCTCCCAGTGTGAGTGGAGGAAACCGGACACCTGAATGTCTCTTCCAGACACGAGCTGGTGGTGGAGACTCTGCTCTCTCAGTGGTGCAGTGTTCAGCGTCACAGTACTGATCATTATCCTGATAAACTGCTGGGCGACACTGTCTCCTCACAGCAAGTAGGTCCTGGGTTTGATTCCCAGGTGGGACAGTCTGTGTTCTTTCTGTGTGGAATGGACATGTCTTCATGGGCATGTCCTCATGTCTGTGTCTTTTCTCTAGGAGCTCCAGTTTCCTCCCACCATCCAAAAACACACCCTGGACAGGTCGCCAGTCCACTGCCGGGCAGACACACAGACACACTCACACCCAGGGGGACAGTTTAGTGTCTCCAGTCCACCTTTGGATGGTTGGAGAAAACTGGAATTCCTGGAGGAAACACACAGACACAGAGACAACATGCCCCAGCGGGGCGGCGGTGGTCTAGTGGTGAGGGAGTTGCCCCGCATCGGAAGATTGTGGGTTCGATTCTCTCACCAGTAGGTTGCCCTGAGGTACCCTTGAGCAAGGTACTGTCCCTGTCACTGCTCCCCGGGCGCTTTCAATAGCTGCACGGTGTTGTGTGTATGGGCTAAACGCAGAGGTCCAATTTCGTTGTGGTTCACTGTGTGCTGTGACCTCGCAATGACAAGGGTTGTCACTTTCACTTCACTCCACACAGAAAGAACCGGGACCGTCCCACCTGAGAATTAAGCCCTGGACCTTCTTGCTGTGAGGAGACAGCGCCACCCATTGCATCACTGTGCCGTCCTGATGAAAAACGTGTTCATATTATTTCGAGTGCTGCTGGTTCTTCCTTCTCCATTCAAACTGATCAGATCCAAGAAAAAAATGTGTATCTATCGCTAAAACTGCTGAAGTATCGAGATCGAGTATTTTCCATACTGCCCCGCCCCAGGATGAACTCCCATTAATCATGTTATCTGCTGGACTTTGTCATTTATGCCTTTGTATGGACTTTCTGGAGCTGCTGTGAATCCAGCTTTGATCTCCTCCCAGCAGATGTGGGTGCTGATATGATCGGAGCTCAGTGTTGAGTAACTGAGAAAATCCATAAATATTGGAGGGAGTTTTTTTCTGCCTAATCGTTTGTGGGGGGGGGGACAAACACCTGCTTCTTCAGCCTCATCAGCAACATCTGGATCCTCCAGGCTGGAGACTAAAGAACGATCACAGTTTCAATAACAGTCTTGTTATAGCTCACTGACGAGTCCAACCAACACACCAACTGTGTGTGTGTGTGTGTGTGTGTGTGTTGTCAGCTGAGAAATGCATCTGTCTTTAAAAGAAACATTTTGTTTACCTCTTTTTAATAAAAGACTAGAATGTCAACTTGTGATGTCACAAAAGCCATTTACCTATCTTCACCAAATCAGCCTACAGGTGATTAGCCCTGCCCACTGAAACTATAAGGAGTGTTTCAGTCTGGCCAGCTGATCTTAGAGCGGAGCCAATCGGAACAGAGCATGTAAATTACAGACTTTTTAATTGCTACAGATAAAGAGAGGTAGGATGGAGTTATAGAAGTGAATTATACTAATTAGGATGAATTACAATGCAGAATTAGAATATTATAATCATCATGGAAAAAGAGGTACTTTAAAACACATCAGCCAATCAGTGTCTTTAACAAAGGCTCATTTGCATATGGCAGTGTTCTGCAGTAACAGTATTACTAGAACTGATATCACCATGACGACAAGTGAAAATACATTCTGCAGTCCTTGCGTATTCACATCCATCCATCCCTCTATCCATCCATCCCTCTGTTTTTCCTGTCCAGAGTGCTTGGAGAATTGGAGGCCCACATAATGTGGACTCTCCACACACACACACACACACACACACACACACATTTACATTTACATTTACGGCATTTAGCAGACGCTCTTATCCAGAGCGACTTACATGTCCTAATTACAGGGACAGTCCCCCCTGGAGACACTCAGGGTTCAGGGTCTTGCTCAAGGACCCAGTGGTGGTAGTGCCAGAGGTGGGATTCGAACCTGGGACCTCTTGAGCCATAGGTCCAAAGGCAAGTATCCTACCACTAGACCACCACCACCCTAGTGGCCACTATAAGGATATACCTAGTATACCTAGTGGCACACACACACCTTGTGTTCAGTTTATATTTTCCAGGCGATCTGTTGTGTTGGTGGGAGGAACCTGGTTCTCTTAGAAGAAACCCACAGACACGAGGAGAACTTCACACAGAAAAAAATGCAGACTGGGAATAGAACCCGCCACCTTCTCTCTGAGAGCCACCGCGTCGCTGTGCATTGCCCTTCTAAAGTGACAATACTGTCCTCACACGTGTTTTTCTTCCAGGTGAGAAAGTCTCTGAGGGAAAGAGGCTGTTTGGTTTCGGTTCCGAGTGTGAGGCGAGGGTGGTGCACGGCGCCGGGAGGGGGACGAATCTGTATGAGCAGAAGAGCGATTTCTGCAGCATGAGAGTTTCCCAAGTGTTACTTTCAATTGCGTTAAAAGCCTCTCAAAAAATCAAAGCGTAATAAGAGAGGGAGATGAAATGGACTTGGGTACATCCGAGCGGCAGCGAGGGGAAGGAACTACAGAGTGCTTGGTGATGCACTCACTGTCCTCCGTGTTCTCCCGTGCTGGCAGATAAAGAGCAGGCGTGCAGTTAATTGGAATTTATATCGCATCTGTACGTTTGCACCAGCGTGAATATCTGAAAAGATGCAGAACCTCCACACGGCGGCCGAGAGCAGCAGAGGAGCGGCTCGGGAAAGTTTTTAGTGTCGCGGCCGAGGATCTCTACCGGTTTGGCGAAGGCACTTAAGGCCGAGCAGCGACAATCATTCACTCGATGGAGGGTGCGAAGGAAGGCACAACAGATTGAAATTGGCTGCAGTCGACGCCACCGGCCGTGAGATACATCTCAATGAAGCCGCCGCACGCAAACACAGGCCCTGCATAGGCCCACTAACCGGCAGTAGAAATGCAAAAAAAGAGAAATACATAATGCATGCAGAAATACAGAACTATCTGAGCTGCATTCGGCCATTCGTCATGCTGTCACAGCGAGGCCGTGTGATACATTCGTCATTAAAAAACCAATATCGCTTCTTTACAGCTTCATACTGTTCTACACACTAACTCCCTGTGCTTTATGTACAAACACACCGAGGGCCTGACTGATACAAAAACACAAAACTGTTCAGGTGGAGTCTCACCAGTGTTTCCCAAATGTAAAAGTTAACTGTCTAAGAAGTGAGGAAAGTTGGAGGGTTGGTGGGAAAAGGCCGCAGAAACGAATCCACACATTGCTGTGTTTCAAATTGATCATCTTCTGTTCTAAAACGGAGTGTGGTTCCTTTGGATCACCTGCAGGAGCTGCTGCCACAAACCAAGAACAACCAAAGCTCCACAAACAGAACTGATACTTTCAGCTTCAAACCTTTTAATGACCAACTACAGACTCTACTATCAGCTTCAAACCTTTTAATGATCAACTACAGACTCTACTATCAGCTTAAACCTTTTAATGATCAACTACAGACTTACTATCAGCTTAAACCTTTTTAATGATCAACTACAGACTTACTATCAGCTTAAACCTTTAATGATCAACTACAGACCTCTACTATCAGCTTAAACCTTTTAATGATCAACTACAGACTCTACTATCAGCTTCAAACCTTTAATGACCAACTACAGACTCTCACTATCAGCTTCAAACCTTAATGATCAACTACAGACTTACTATCAGCTTCAAACCTTTTAATGATCAACCACAGACCTTACTATCAGCTTAAACCTTTTAATGAACTCCAACCACAGACCTCTACTATCAGCTTCAAACCTTTTAATGATCAACTACAGACTCTACTATCAGCTTCAAACCTTTTAAATCTTAAATCTGATCTTCCAAGATGATCCAGTCTATAATCCAGTCTTTCCTCCTTCAATCTGCTCCCAGTCCAGTCTGCTCCAGTCCTCCCGACTGTGAATCATAGATGATGCTCAGTGCTCATGGCCTGCCATAACGGGTCAGAAGTTCTGAACATCTTAATGGAGAGCTAGATGGAGAAGAGAGGAGGAGGATAAACCTGTGGAGGTGTGGAAACAGCAGTAATGTCTCTTTGCTTGGAACAGTTCTAAAGAGAAACCTAGCCACGTTTTGGGGGTGAAACTCCACTGTTGAAGCTGAAAGTGTGGGTTTCATTCAGGGCAGGTTCAGAAGTGCTGGAGGGGCCTGATGACTCAGTACGACTGAGGACCAAAAAAATCAGAGGAAATCATCATTCAGGAACTATCTTGTGACGTGCAGCATCAACAGCTGAAACTGCAGCAGAGTCGCTGGTGGGGTTTCGTTTCCTGCACGAGAGAAGAGAGACCTCTTGTGGATCAGTACCAATACTGACGTTCTCCTGCATGAACTTAATGAGAAACTGAGTGACATCAATAAGGCAGCAATTAAAGGACAAAAGGAGGCCATGAGAGCTGCTCATTAAACGCCGCGGCGCTTTATTTGAGGATAAACTACAAATAAGAGGCTCTTTAAAGGGGCTGCTTTGTAATTTGAACTACAATAAAACCTACAAGGGCTTTTTTTGAGCTCCTGCTAATTTACATGATGCTTTAAAGAGCCCATATTCTTCATTTGACCCTCTTTTTGCCGAAGAGGACCATCATTTTAAAGGTTTTATCTCATAATTCATTTCCCTGAGAGCATTTTTCAAACCTCTTTTAGAGTTTATAATCCGATATAATCTTCGTCTCTCCTCTGCACATGTCCAAACCAACGCAACCTTTCTTCTCTAATTTTGTCTCCAAGACGTCTAACCTGAGCTGTCCCTCTAATACACTCACTTCTAATCCTGTCCATCCTCGTCACACCCAATGAACATCTCAGCATCTTTAACTCTGACACCTCCAGCTCCGCCTCCTGCCTTTTCGTCAGTGCCACCGTCTCCAACC
>JABMDN010018023.1:0-10172 GCA_017165825.1 Hepsetus odoe
ATAAATAGGTTTTAAATAAATTATAAATATATATAAATAAACAAATACACTATAAAAAACTATATTTATAATTTACTATTATTATTATTATTATTATTTATAACTTTACTGCTTCTGCTCCAGTAGCGATAGTAGTACTAGGAGGCAATGCCGCAGTAGTAGTAATAGTTCTCTGTTATTTATATTGTGGTTATGTTTCCTAGCAGTACTAGTAGTAAAAGCAGTAGTACTTTCACCACTGATACTTCTACTGTTGCTACTGATACTACTACTAGCACTAGTGCTAACACAAACACTGCTACTACTGCTGCTGCTGCTGCTGCTGCTACTACAGGGGGTCTCTGAGTAGCTCTTAGCTAGCTTTAACTAGACTCTCCCACAGTTATTACATTGTTATTATGTTACATTGGTGCACATGCCATGCTTGCTCTTCTCCTGAGCTTTGAAATGGATATTGAAAATATGTTGTGAAACTGTGGGGCATGTACACAATGTGTGCACTATGTACATTTGAATAGTTAGGTTAAGCCTAAATTAGCCTTCATCTAACCAATAACCACAATTTAGGACTTAATTTGTGAACGTGGAACTTTAGTATTTCTTAATAAGTGTTGTCACTGGCTATTTCCCAGACTTATGTATTAATAAACCAAAATGTTATTTTTTATTTATTTATTTTTTATTTCTTTAATTGCCTTTCTCCAATGCAAAGCACACTCAAGTATGCTTTATGTGACTTACACATATCCTTGATTTTTGGTCGTTACTCTGTGATTGTGAGGGAAGAAAGCCAAGTCTTTGGATACAAACAGGACTGTAGTATCTAAGCAGCTGTGGAAGTTTGTCACGGTCTCTGCAAATGTGTCCACTGGCTTGTGTTATCCTGGATACTTTAAATGCACTCCCTTAGGCTCAGGGTAATATATTTCTAAAATGTGATATGTTTAATAACTTGCTCAGGGACCCAGTGGTGGTAGTGCCAGAGGTGGGATTCGAACCTGAGACATCGCCACCCCATCATCTCCTTCTACTACAACCTCTAATACTAATATTACTACGACACCTTCTACTACTGCTACTACTACTGCTGCTACTAGTAATACTAATGGTGCAATCACAAGCCCAAAATGGGGAATATGAAACACTTTTTTTTTTACATTTTTTTTTACAATTATTTTGTTCTGGGAAGAAAAAGTTTTAATATAGTTTTAAATAATTTTCAAGTAACTACATGGTTTATTTAATTATTATCATATGTTTCTACTACCTTAGTAAGTACCCTACTTAGTATACTTCTACTACTGCTACTAATACAACACCTACTACAACTGCTACTAATACAACACCTATTACAACTGCTACTAATACAACACCTACTACTGCTACTAATACAACACCTACTACTACTACTACTGCTACTAATACAACACCTACTACTACTACTACTGCTACTAATACAACACCTACTACTGCTACTAATACAACACCTACTACTGCTACTAATACAACACCTACTACAACTGCTACTAATACAACACCTATTAATAATCCTTTATTTATAATCCTTTATCCTTTACAACTGCTACTAATACAACACCTACTACTGCTACTAATACAACACCTACTACTACTATTGCAGCACCTGTTACAGCTCACTCTGCTAATGCAGCACCTATTGCAGCTGCTGCTAATGCAGCGCCTGTTGCAGCTGCTGCTAATGCAACTCTGCTACTGCTGCTATTGCAGCACCTGCTGCTGCTGCTATTCCTGGCACCTGCTGCTGCTGCTGCTGCTAATGCAAGCGCCTCTACTGCTACTGCTGCTGCTAGTACAGCACCTGCTGCTGCTATTACAACTCACTGCTGCTGATACAGGCACCTGCTATGACTGCTACTATTACAGCACCTGTTAATGATCATTTTATTTTATGATCAGCACATCCTTTGGCTGCTGCTATTGCAGCACCTACCTTGCTATTACAGCACCTACTGCTGCTGCTAATACAGCACCTACTGCTGCTGTACAGCACCAGCTGCAGCCTGCTGCCTTGACAGCACCTGCTGCTGCTGCTATTGCAGCACCTACTGCTGCTGCTATTACGGCACCTGCTGCTGCTATTACGGCACCTGCTACAGCTGCTGCTAATGCAGCGCCTGTTAATGTCGCTGTTTATGATCCTTTTATCCTTTACGGCTGCTGCTATTGCAGCGCACACTGCACACTGCTAATACAGCACCTACTGCTGCTGCTATTACAGCGCCAGCTGCGCAGCTGCACACTTGTACAGCACCTGCTGCCCGCGCTGTGCAACGCCTGCTGCTGCTAATGCAGCACCTGCTGCAACTGCGCGCTAATGCGCCTACTGCGGTACCTTCTTGTGCACTACTACTGCTACTTATACAGCTACTACAGCTACTACTACTGCTACTAATACACCTGCTACAGCTACTACCACTTACTAGCTGCCACTTTCACTGCCCAACAACCTGGGCTGCTCTGTTCCTTAATACTGGCCCTCATGTGTGAAAGTGCACTGTCCTATTTGTGCTGTCTATTTGTCTGCACTTATTAGGGTGTCTTGTGTCTTATGTTGTGTCACAGTGCTGTCTTGTGTGTAACACCAAGAGATCTGACGTTGTTTGTTTCACTATGTACTGTGTGTATGGCTGAAATGACAATAAAAACCTACTTGACTACGTACTACAACTACTACTATTACTGCTACTAATACGACACCTACTACAGTTACTACTGCTTCTTTTTCTTCTTCTACTTTCAGCTGCTCTCATCAGGGGTCACCACAGCTGATCATCTGTTTCTTTTTTTTCCTATCCATTGCATCATCTGCTTTCTCTCAAACTCCTCACATCCATAAACCAATTATTTGACTTTCCTCATCTCTTGCAAACATATCAAACTGTCCCTCTCGCATATCCTGTAATCCTGTTCATTGTCATGACTCCCAGGTGATCTCAACATCTTCAACTCTGCCACCTCCAGCTAGTCTGCCTGTCATTTCGTCACCGCCTTCTCAAACCCATATAGCACAGCTGGTCTCACTAAGGTCTTGTAAAGCTATGCCTTTTGGTCTTGCTGGTACCCGTCTGTCACTGATCACTCCACCCACTCTTCCAATCTCTGCCTGCACTCTCTTCTGCACTCCCAGTACCTCTCTCTACTATTTGAACTCATGTATTTTAAACTATTTGGCCTTTGTCACATAACTCCCTTTGTTTCAAAACCTTTCTGTGCTCACGTTCATTCACACTTATGTATTCTATCTTACTCCAACTTTCATTCCTCTCCATACTAAAGCATATCTCCACCTTTTCAGGATCTCCTCAGCTGCTCCTGCTCTTGCCAAGATCAAATGTACTACATCCTCCAAGTCCACAAAGGCACAGTGAAACTTCTTTGGACCTTTTCTATACATCAACACCCTCAGAGAAAACATTGCATCAAAAGTGCTCTTTCTCAGCATAAAACCACACTGTTGCTCATTTATCTTCATCTCTTTACTTAGCCTAGCTTAGTGCTCTTCCCCATAACTTCATGCTGGGCTGAACAACTTTTATCCCTCCACCCTTTTTCTTAAAAATAGTACACTTCTTTTACACTCCACCAAGATTGCATTAAACAATCTAGGTAGAAACTGCCATCCCTCCTAAATACCTTCATGATCCCACAGGTGTCATCCTAAATCAAGCCAAGCTTTCATTTCTTCATCCTTTCTTAGATACCCCTCGTTTCCACTTAATAACGTTCATTCTCATTCTCTTCCATTCATCAGGCCCAACTAGGTTTCTTTCCATCTGCTCATCCTGCTCTGCTCATTTTAGCGGGTGGTGTATAGCAATTACCATTTGTATTACTAGCAGTATTTCTACTGCTACTATTACTATTATTTCTACGGATACTACTGTTACTTCTGTTAGCCTGCCCTCAACCAATCTGGTATGGAATGTTTTGCACTGGATGTCCTTCCTGACATAACCAAGTGCATTTATCTGGGCTGGGAAATACACTGGCTTTGTGCATCCCTTGTGGCTGGGTACACTGCTACAATTAATTATACTATTAGTACTGCTGTTCCTACTACTGTTACCACTACTGTCACTACTACTACTCCTACAACCACTACTGCTACTTGTAACATTGCTACCACTACTACTACTACTACTACTGCTACTGCACTACTAATGTACCTACTGCTATATTTAAAATTACTGCACTAGTAGTAATGCTGCTACTGCTGCCACCATTTCTACGACTCCTACTACCACTATGGGTACTTGTAACTTTACTTGTGACAAGTAATTGGTACTACAACTACTGCTACTGTTAACATTAATAATACTACTACTAATTCTTACTACTCTGCTTATACTGCTGCCACTACTTGTACCACTACCACAACTGCTGCTACTACTTCTACTGCTATTACTACTAACAGTAATACTGCTACCTGACAACGCTGGAGTACCTGTGCGTTTTCATTTCTCATTTAGAGAGAACAACAGTAAAGGTTACTGAAAACACTTCAGGGAGAAAGTTTCGTTCAGCTAACTTTAGATCTGGTGCTGTTATAAACAGCAGTTTCCTGTTAGGCTGCAGGCTCTGCTGAGTTTGAGCTCATCCAACTGCAGGCTACAGAAGAAAGAAGAGATGAAGAGGGTTCACACGCACAGCGGACTGCGGGACTGAGTTTGACAGAAGTTGGCCGAAGGGTTTTAGAAGGACTGAAAGGCTGTGATGTTCGTTTAACGCGACTCCGATAGAATGACTGGCTTTTCCTCTACTCCTCCCCTTTAACGGCGGGTCGAGTGGAGAGAGAGAGAGACAGAGAGAGAGAGAGAGAGAGACCACTTTCCTGAGAAGAGGAGTGGCACAGTTCGCTCCTCTACAGTCTGGGTGGTGGCAGGACGGAGACCCGAGAAAGGACGAGGACCCTCTCGTCTTCTTTATTATTATTTTAGAAGCTTGTGAAACGTGTGGAAGATGTCTTGTGCGGAAGGATTGAGAGAGGGCATGATTAGGATAGACGGGCCGGTTCTCCGAGTGACGGTGAGTATCCTGAAGAATCCCGCGATAACGGTCGCTCGAGCGGACTCCCGGCAGCGCAGTTCGGCCACCAGACGGCCCCGGAGCCGGGCGGTGAGCCGACCGACCAGGCCGAGCAGACCACCCCCTCCTCTCCGTTACAGGCGCTGTGCTCCGCTTGTGAGACTCGAGGGCAGAAATCACGCTAGAATCTTGATTTCGCCACACGTCCTCGCTAACCAGAGACAATGTTGCTTCAAAGGTTCTGACTGCTTGAAGATTCTTGATGGTTGAGCAGGAAACTATTTATAAAGTTTGACATAATGCGTTATTACATATTCTTCTGTTCCGCAAGTTTCATTGGGAGGACTTTATTTAAGAAATCTTCTCTGGAAGGAAGGCCTTAGTGTTTAGAAGTGGACTCAGGCTTAACTTGAGCTGAGATCATCAACTTCCCCTTTAAAAAGATCTGGAATCCTTTTTAGGATAAAAATGCTCCTCTCTCTCTCTCTCTCTCTCTCTCTCTCTCTCTCTCTCTCTCTCTCTCTATCTGTCTTTCTATCTATCTGTTTCTCTCTCTATATATATCTATCTTTCTGTCTATCTGTTTCTCTCTCTCTCTCTCTCTCTCTCTCTCTCTCTCAGTGGAAATACTCAGTCATCTGGAGCTGTTGCTATTTGGCTCTGCCCGGGACAGCCCTCCTTTGAAAACACTGGAACGCAGGGCCTGCATGAACCTCACAGTCCAGGCTTCACACAGGATAAAAGCATTAAAAGAAGCCATAGCTTGAAACATCCATTAAGGGTGGGTGATGGTCAGTTACTGGCAGCAGCAGAGGGGGTCATTATGTCAACGCCAGGCCCATAATGCCACTGTGCTCTGCATAAATAGCCGAGAGAGCATGTGCTGTGAGATTTTAACCTTCTAACCACCGGGTGTGTTACTGTCTGGGGACGAGGTTGTGTAAAAGCAGTTACAGGGATAAATGAATTGTCCGCCTCCCATCATACAGTGCTAACAGGACATTTCAGGGCCTGTTCACAAGGAGCTGGAAATTTCAATATTCATCACCTGCTATTCAAATATTTTGTATTATTTTTCCTTATGGTAATCAAACACGCATATATCAGAGAGCTTCAAAGGTGTTTGTACTTAGACTAGTTCTGCCCATTTAGAAAACAGATGACGTGACCCTGCGAGGACACGGACAACTTTCATGATAATGTATGGTGTGGTTATCCTGATGCACTGTTTATGGCCATAAACTTTCGAGAAGTTTTATGCACCCAATAAGACAAGATTAGGAAACTAAGATAAAATTATATTGATATACTGCATAAAGTTGTTTTTTTTTTTATCAAAGACACACGATAAAGCATGTTTTGCCATCATTTAACTCATATAACATCACACAAAATTGGGCAGCTTTTCTCAACTAGGGAAGTCATTTCACGTGACCTGTTTATTTTTTTTATGTTAGCACTTCACAGATGGTTGCTATGGTGAAAGAGAAACATAGGCTTATGTAGAGATTATACACATGCAGAACAAACCACACAACTTCACCACCAATTGTTTCCTGTCTGAACACGGCAGTATTAATTTCTGCTTTCTGTCTCATAGTGCAGAGACTAACATAGTGCACAAGTCAGTGTAGAAGCATCTTCTAAACGTGTGCCATATTAATGTAATGTAAGAGGCAGCAGAGATCTGGCAGTGCAAAACCTGAGGTTGTTAGTGAAGCAAAAAAAACCACTTGGTTTTAAGCCCCAGTAGAGTGATCCTCTAGGGGCTTCCTCTTTACCAAGACTGTCACTAGTGACCTTTCATGGGCAGGGTGCGCGACAGATTTATTAAGCATGGAGAATGACTTTGTTGTGTGGTGGTGAGATTAACAACAGGAGATAGTGGAGGCTGTAATTTTTGCAAATAATCTACAATGGTTACGATTTGTTATCTGATAGTTGCTTTTAATGTTTTACAAAGCAACATAAGGGATGTGTGCAACTCTTTTCTGTCAGCATTTAAAGTCCAAGATGCCTCTAAATTTCTCATTAGCGTAGTGGGGTTGTTTGGCTTTTGCTCTTGCTACTATGTTTGAATGCTTGGAAAAAGCGGTGCTTATTGTATTTTATTTAATGGTGCATGATTGGTGTAGATTTTGCCTACATACTTTTTCATACAGGGGGTCTCTGAGTAGCTCTTAGCTAGCTTGAACTATACTCTCCCACAGTTATTAGTTATATTGTATCAGCACAATGGTACCCTGTCTGGAAAGCACATGTCATGTGTGCCCTTCCTCTGAGCTTTAAAAAGGATATCGAAACATGTTGTGAAACTGGGGGACATGTACACAATGTACACTTGAATAGTTGGATTAAGGTTATGTATCAGTCTTTTAATTATGTTGTACCTCTTCGTCTAATAACCCCAGTTTAGAGCTTAATTTGTGAACGTGGAACCTAGTATTTATTTTTAGAGATGGCCCGTTTGCTGGCTACTTCTCAGACATATGTTTTCATACAAGTATGCTTTATATCACTTACACATATCCTTGATTTCTGGCCTTTACTCTGTGATTGTGAGGGAAGACGTAACAACAGAGCCTTTGAAAAAGTATGTTGTCTCAGTCTACACCAGTCATGCGCCATTAAATAAAATACAATAAGCACTAACTTTTGACTGGGCCCAGGATCTCGAGGTTGTGGGTTTGGATCTCAGACCACTAGGTTGCCCTAGGTACCCTTGAGCAAGGTACCATCCCCATCACTGCTTCCAGAGTGCTGGATCTGGCTGCTCACTGCTGCATGTGTGTATGGGTAAAATGCAGAGGTTACATTGTTGTGGTTCTCTGTGTGCTGTGTTGCATGCTTGCAATGACAAATATTCACTTTCACTTTCACTTCGCTTTGGAGTCTTTGGATAAAAAAGGCCTGTAGAATCTAAGCAGCTGTGGAAGTTTGTCATTGTCTCTGCAAATGTGTCCACAGGCTTGCGTTATCCCAGATACTTTATATGCACTCACTGAGGCTGAGGGAAATATATTTTCAACCAGTTTTAAGTATCAGCTTTTTTTTTAGTTATTTTTTTTATGTATTTTGCATACACGCAACCATGAATAAAACTAATAAAAACATAAACAGTTGTAAGAATAAACAATTTATTTTCTAAGAGCATACAGGTACTGGGAGCAAATGGAAGGGGGATTTTCTGTAATGCCAAATCAAACATTGTCAACTACACCTAAATAACATTTCTTTACTGAAAAACCTAGCACTGTGGTCTGTATCAGTGGTCTATAAACTACTAACAATAACCTCAGTGTAACATATTACTCTGAATATTTTTTTAGATGACTTTTCTTTGTGCATTTACAGTGAAATAAGATAAAATAAAAATATGTGACAAGTTCTAGCACATTAAGCCTAATTTTAATGTTATATTTATATGAAATGGATGCAGGTCTTCTTATTTCCCCAGCTTTTTCTTGTCATTGGTTTGTGGTATTTCTCTAATTCTTGTTCATGTTAAAGAGCTAGCTGTACCCCACAGGGCTTTCAGCTGCACCCAGTGATTATTGATCTTCACATTCATCATCAGCATCTTAATGTAAACAGAATGTAATACTCAAGTGTGGGTTGAGCTCAGCTGTTTGCTCTTCCCCTTGTCAAGCAAATGATGAATACTCTGTGGATATGGGCTGGTTGTATTGTCCCAGCTGTTGTATATTTTGAGCAGCTGCTTTTATGACCATGTTTGTACGTACTTGCACAAAGGCCATTCATTTTATTTACTGGAAAATGGCCAGTCAGCAATTCAGATGTGTGAATCTGGGTATACTGACCACTCTGTTTTCAGCAAGAGCGAATGGCTTAAGACGGAGCATAAAGTATATTTAAAAAGAATACAGCTGCAGCTGGCTGCAGCATGTGCTGCTGTCATTCCACGCATGCTGATAGAAAGATTAAATATCATTTGCCTTCTGTGGTAGTCACTAAAGGCAAGTTTACATTTCCCAGATTGATGAGGAACGCATATATAAAATTATTTCTGTTGCATGTTATATTTCAATTGTACGTTTCTTTGGATAAAAGAGCCTGCTTAATCAGCAAATGTGAAGTTATAATCAGTTCTGTCTTCTCTTTTTCTTTCTATTTCTCTTTCACAGAGGACAACAATGGCTTCTCCTCCAATTTGGATAGTAGTTCATTTCAGCACAGTGATGCCAAGAGTAATGTTTATCGCACTCACCGGTCGCTGTTTATTGCCCATTTCAATATTCAGTATTCAATAACCCCTTCGCTCATTTAGTGTCCTCTTCCTCCCCCAACAAGAGTGCTAATATTTGGGCCTTACCTGTACACAGTACTTCTTAAAGGGGAATTTCACTGATTTTTCAACATTTCATCTAAAGGACTCATTTCAGTGTTTCACACAGTGTCTAGCTGTTTGCTTTATTGCAAAGCTTGAGGTGGAACTGTAAGAAAAGAAAACCATGATCAAATATGTGAGGTCTGACCAACAACCAGTGTTTCTTGACTTTCGACAGACCTTCTTAGTGTACATGTTAATCTCATCTCTGATGTATACACTGTATTTGCATATGCAAAAAGTTATATTTCCAAATCATATTGCCAACCAGGCAAAGCAGGCATTGTTTATATTTTTTATATACACTATATAGATTGTTGAAAACATCAGGGTTTCAGTGCAAGGTGGGAGCTGTTCTGTGTAACAGTCTCTGAGGAAGGTTATGAGGAGGAAAATGTTTCACACAGGAAGTATGAACTAGGATCAACAGGAAATCCCCCTTTTGCTGTGGAACTCTGTCATTAGCCAGAATCGTGAAACAGCAGCTGTACAGCATAGAGAGAGAGATTTTTGCCTCATGTTGTTCTTGCAGTTGTCTGACGTATGGTTTTAGGATTGCAGATAAACGGATGTGATTCTTTATCTGTTTTGAGCATGTTTTCTTTGTCTCTCTTTCTGCAGAAGTTTTTTTTTTTTTTGTGTGTGTGATCTCATCTACTTTCCTCACCATTTGTTTACTCATCTCAGCTTTCTACTATCCCCCAAAAACCCCCTTAGTCTTCAGCAAGTATTTGTTCGGAGTGCTCTGGCACAATATCCA
>JABMDN010018066.1:0-12545 GCA_017165825.1 Hepsetus odoe
GTTCTTCAGCTCTTCTCAGAAGTTCTTCAGCTCTTCTCAGATGTTCTCCAACCCTGAACATCAACCGTTTGCTCCAAAATTAAAACATGTTAAATAAAATCTGTGCTTCACAGCCACGGACTCTTTATGTTTCCAATTTTACAAGAAAGGCAGAAAGTGAGAGACAGAAGAAAGGAAACCGGCCGGCCACTGTAACTCTACCCCTCCTCTTTTCTCTGAATGAGGGGAAGGGTCTCCTCGCACGAAAAAGACAAAAAGGACAAAACAAGTGTGAAGGAAGCAAAGAAATGGGGTAAAACATGTTAATCCTATTCCTCCCTCCATGTCATCCATCAAACGCTGCCCTTTGTTTTCTGGCCAAACGCTGTAATCAGGCCAAATGGGCAGGTACGTACAGGAGAGAAAGAGAGGAGGAGGACAGGAAAAAAGAGAGACAGAGAGACAGGAATAAAGAGAGACGGAGAGAAGAGATTGTCACCAGGGTTTAATTTTACCCTCCTAAACACAAAAACACACAAAAAAGACTCTCGTCCCACAACACACAGGTCATTAGTTTTACTCTTTTTTCTCTCCATCCTCAACGTCTTTCAGTGCAGATTCAGGAGGACAAATTCAGAAGAGCTTTTTTTCTCTCTCTGTGAGAAAAGAAAACCTCCAGCCTTTAGAGAACAGATCGAGTTACGAGGTCACAGACAAAAAGAGAGAGAGAGAGAGAGACAGAGAGAGATAGAGAGAGAGAGAGAGAGTGACAGAGAGAGAGAGAGAGAGAGGGAGAGAAAGACAGAGAGAGAGAGAGAGAGAGAGAGACAGAGAGAGAGACAGAGAGACAGAGAGAGAGAGAGAGATAGAGAGAGAGAAAGGGAGAGTAAGACAGAGAGAGAGAGAGAGAGAGAGAGAGAGAGAGACAGAGAGAGAGAGACAGAGAGCGAGAGAGAGAGACAGAGAAAGACAGAGAGAGAGAGAGAGAGAGAGACAGAGAGCGAGAGAGAGAGACAGAGAGACAGAGAGAGAGAGACAGAGAGCGAGAGAGAGAGACAGAGAAAGACAGAGAGAGAGAGAGAGAGAGAGACAGAGAGAGAGAAAGTTTGAACTCTGTCATAGTATTAGGGTTATTCTCCACACACACACACACACACACACACACACACACACACACACACACACTTATTTATATCTAAATCTGTTCAACAACATCACCTTGTGTATCTGACCACCCGGGTGTTTTAAAATGGCCAAAAGTATCAGGACACAAGAGGCTGCTTAAACAGCGGAGTCGGATCAGATCAATTAAAGATCAAAGAGCACATTGTTACTGTAGTTTCCGTAGATTAGGATTTTATTTTATAGATTTTTCTTTTTTGGAGACACACACTCACACACACTCACGCACACTCACACACAAACTACCCTCCTCTCACCTCTCCCAGCGGGGTGAACAGGCTCCAGGCTATGAGAGTCAACGTTTTTGGCTGAGGCTGAGTGTAATTTAAGGTGAGTGTAATTTAAGGTGGCGGTGTGAGCGTACGTGGCGTAAAAGCCTGAATACCTGTTGCTTGGCAAAGACTTCGCCACTTCCTGAGCACTGGACGGGTCGGACAGGCCCGTGGGGACAGAACGAGCTCAGACACTTATCCCTAAATCTTACTGAATTACAAACATTTTTTAATTAGTGCTGTCTCTCTCTCTGTCTGTCTGTCTGTCTTTCTCTCTCTCTCCCCCTTCTTCCCAACTTCAGAACCACCCCAGTGTTCATGTCAGTGTTTTATTGAGATTAAAGCACAGTGTATTTTATTTAATATTTTATTAGATTTAAACCATGACGTCTGGATCTGCTCCCAGATGTTTAAACTCCATCCTACAGGCTGATCCTCCTTTTTCTTCATTACATTCCTCCAAACAACTCCATGCACCATCAGCGTCCAATCACACAAGAATATCTCAGTTCCCTGATGGTGGAACAAGTGAACACTAACACTCTCTTCCTTCAAGACAATCTTCTGTCATATGGATTGGAGATGCTAGTGAGATCAGCTGTGGTATACGGTGTAGAGAAGGTTGTGAGACAAGCCATGTTTTACAGTTTGGAGATGGTAGTGAGATCAGTTGTGTTATGTTGATGAAAAGACAGGCGGCGGAGCTGGAGGTGTCAAAATGAAAAATGCTGAGATTTACATCACGAGGGACGAGGACAGACAGAATTAGAGATGAACTTATGAGAAGGATGGCTCAGGTTGGACGGTTTGGAGACCAAGTGAGAGAAGTGAGACTGCGTTGGTTTGGATATGTCCAGAGGTGAGACATGGAGCACAACAGGCGAAGGATGTTGAAGATGGAGTTGCCAAGAAAAGAGGAGAAGAGGAAGGACAAAGAGGAGGTTTATGGATGTGGTGAGAGAGGACATGCAGGGGGACAGTGTTAATGAGGAAGGTGTGGAGGACAGGAAGACATTGAGACAGTCGATACACTGTGGAGACACCTAAATGGGAGCAGCCGGAAGGAGAAGAAGATTCTGCTAATTTGCATAAACTAAACCCTCCCCTGTCCGCCATGATCCTCTGAAACAGGTCTGGGTTCTGTTTAGGGTTTTGATCAGTGTACCTTCTCTGGTTCCCTCCATGATCTGATCTTCACAGTGACTCAGTGTCACTAAAAGAACCCAAATATGTGTTAAAGGCCCTTACCTGATAAACACAGCTGTCCCAGCTGCTCAACATGGACCTTCACAAAATAACCTTTTACGCTGTTGCTCTGGACCTTCCATGTTTGTTGAAGGACACCCTGAACCCACCCACCCATCCACTCCTCTGGCTGACCAATAGTAGATCAGCTATTCTTCATTCCAACCAATCAGAGTCAAACGGGCTCAACGTTTACTGTAGTTCACATAGCGATGGTTTAAACACAACACTCTGAGTAACTTTAGAGTCAGCATAGTACTTTATTTACCATCTAATTTATTTGGATTTATTTTTTCTTTTTCTAATTGTTTCACATTGATATTTGTGTTTTCTGGTGGATCTGTCTGTCTGTCTGTCAGTCTAAACATCAGCAGTTTCCCTCTGGATCAATAAAGTTTTCTGGTGATTCTAAAGCAGCATGTTTAGTTTGTATTCTTTATTATTTCTGGGGGTGAAATCCATCTTTGATCACATTCTCAGTCCTGCTGATTAGCAGATGCTTGTCTGAAGGCTCCATATGTGTTTTCTGAGAAAGCACAAAAAAATCATTAAAATATTTACACATTCACAACCTCCTGTTTCAGCTTTCTTCACCTTCTTCTGGGCTCAGATCTTGGTTTCTGTTGGATCTTCGGTTGCTCCACCGTGTTAATAGCCAGAACAGTTTTTTCACTTGTGCACGAAACAACAGCATGTTGTTTTCAGATGAGACCAAGATCACGGCTGGTAACCAGACAGCTCCAGAACTGCGCCCACTTTGATGAAGTGTGTCTTCCTTTTATTTGGACCATTTCTCCTGGTTAGGGTTTGATGGAGTTCTAATGTGATTTATAAGAAATGCAACTGATTTTTCAAAATATTCCTCCATAATTCAGAGCTTCAGACAGTGGGTCCTGACTGGGTTCTGACTGGGTTCTGTGTGATTCAAAACCATCCCCAGTGTGTGTGAACACAACCAGACGTCGGAATGTCCCTCGCAGACATGAGCTGGAGGTGGAGACGCTGCCTGATGTGTGAGACGTTGTCTTAGTTGGGAGAAGATTTTAGACTAAAACTGATTGTTGATGAGCGTCTTTACACCACAAGAAGTAAAAGTGAAAATTTTGAGAAACGTCTTGATTAAAATCGATACTAAAACTGCTCAACCTTCCAGCAAAAGGTCTTCCACTAAAGCCGGAGAGACGGTATTCATTTCCACGGTGAACTCCGGGAGACGCAGCGTTGAGCTTTAAGGCGAGGACTTGGTCGGTGGAGAATAGCGAGCATGAATTATTGAGTGAGGTCTAATGGACGGCCCTGTCTTTACCCTGAGACATTATCCTCCTCGTCCTAAACTCATTACAAACCAGTGCAGGCACTTAAAGAACCCTGCGACTGAAACAGCAGCTCCTCCAGAATAAGAGCAGGAGTGGACGTACGTTCGAGTTTGCTCGAGCAGATACGTTTATCCAAATATGATCTTGAAGTGAGAGCGACTATTAGTGAACCACAATGAAAACAATTCCTCTGTATTTCACACACACACACACACACACACACACACACACACACACACACACACACACACACCGTCCAGCAGGGGGCAGACATATCCAGCAACCAGGGAGCAGTGATGGGGACGGTACCTTGATCAAGGGAACCTCAGGACAACCCACTGACCCAGGATTCAGTCTCACGACCCTTCGATCCTGGAGCCTCCTCCCTAAACTCTAGGAGGCCACTGTCCCACCAGAAGAATGGACATCCCCAAAATGTAATTACCAAAAAAAAAAAGAATCACTGAATAGTTAAATCAGTGAAACGTCAGACTGTCCCGTCGCTGTACGTCCATCAAGTGGGAGACGCTACATTTTAGAAGCATTTCTTTATTTTCCTGTAAAAATGTGCTTTTAAAGCTAAAACTGAAAATATAATCACCTTGGCATCCATTTGACCTCACAGTGATTGATTCAGAGATTTAAGCCTTTAATTCAAATTTAAGAAGGTCCACCACATTTTGGTCCACCCCATGGCGATGCGTTGTCTTTTTACCGTCCACTCTGCGGTGTCCATACTTGTCTTTTTAAATCTCATGCTTAGTTTTGGAGCAATTGAGGGACAGTTCTCACTGCAGCTCATACTGGGTTAACTGTCTGACAAATAAACACGTTGAATCTTTTCTTTAAAAATTTAAATCTGTTCAAATCAGCTTTACAGAACCCCTGGTAACAACAGAGCCCCTAAAACTAGAGAAGAACCTCAAGAGGAACCAAGACTGATCCTAACTTTTTCCCAGGTGAACATATTTTCCAAATCCTTTAGTTAAACAGGCTATTACTGTGCCATGTCTTGAAAGACATATGATAACAAGTTCTGTTCTGATTGGCTGCCCTGTGAGAAAAGCATTCCAGGCTGAAACACAATGTTAAGGTATGACATGAATAAAAAAATATACATTTAGCTTTCCATAATAAGAGTCCTTTAAAGCATCACAGGTCACAGGTTCCATTTATATCTACTAATCTGCACCCAAATACCAACCAGTGTGTGTGTGTGTGTGTGTGTGTGTGTAATGAATTATAGACTGTCCTCCTGACTCTACACTCTCATTAACAATATGACTGCCCTACAAAGGCCTGCCACCTTCAGCCCTCATCGTGACTCTGACCAGCCTTCATCCAGAGAGAGAGAGAGAGAGAGAGAGAGAGAGAGAGAGAGATGAGGAAAAGAGGGGGAGGATGTGGTTTCCTGCTTCTTTCCCAGCTCCTGTCCAGTGCAGGTACACAAAGCCTCCCTTCACGCTGGGTCCAGATGAAACGTAGCTGCTGATGGCTAACAGATCAGTCCCCCAGTCCCCCAGTCCCCCAGTCCCCCCAGTCCCCCCACAACACTGCGCTTGTTTACACTCCGCCGAGTCTCTTTGCTGCCCTTTTACAGCGGCGGCCTGAGTTTGGCAGGCGTCCACGGCGCTGTCAGCCGATTTCCCACACCAGAAATGTCACTTACCACCTTGCTCCCCTTCATCCGCCGCTCTAAAGCCTTTGTAATCCCCGGCCGGGGAAGTCACCTGGGGGCTGGAATATATTTTGCCCGTTGCTTTGCTTTTTTCCCCCTCAGGAAAAAAGCAAAAGAGACGATTTCCATCCGACTGGAACGGGACATTAACATTCCAGCTACAGGGAGGGGGCTGAGGGGGCCTTATGAAAATAAACTGTGTGGACTCTGACGGCACGGCTGATTCGGAGATAATAACGGCGGGATGTGCCCAATGGGGGACAGGTGTGTGGGACCCGCTCGGACGGCATGGGAAACACATCACTGTCCTGCCGAGACACACACACTTCACACGTAGCCGGAACAAGTGTGAGGATCATCCGGCCTCTGGAACCGCGTCCCACTCAGGAGTGCCAGTCAGCATGATCTGAGAGAGGAGGCCTGTTTGATTATGAATTCAAAAAAAGATTTTTTTTTTTACAGTGAGCACTTTCAGTTTTTCAAAAACCAAACATTTTCAAAATTTAAAATGTTACCTTTTGAAGGCACATAAAATGACATCACAAAGCCCAGCACTATGAATCTGTCTGCTCACCCATTGGTGCTCTGAACATGGGACTGCTTTTTAAATGAAGACAGCCAATCAGAATGTGGCTCAGCCTTAAAGGGACACTAGCCTTTTTAATCTTAAGCGATTAAGAGATGATAGAAAATGGTCAATTGGTCAAAAAATCATAAAAAAAAAGCTTGAAAAAGTAGCTACTGATAAGATGTGGACACCTTAAGACAAGGCCAACTGTTGTGGGGGGAATCAAAGAGGTGGATGGAAGGATGAGGAGTTAGAGAAAGGGTCGAATAGAAATGAACGGGAAGAGAAGGTCTCTTGATGATGAAGAGGGAAAACAAGCCAAGGAGGTGTTTTATTAACCAGATGACAAAGTTTATTGAACTCGTGGAGAGGCTGGAGCTGGGGCCCGCTCTGAGTCATAACGGGAGAGAGTCGGTCCAATTAACGACAGGCAGGGAGGTCCGGGCGGGTAAATGAAATCCCGCGGGGACGGGAGCTCTGGACACGGAGCAGTGTGGAAAACAAGCCCTGGACCAGCCGTATAACTCGCCACCACTCACTCACTCGCAGTTTGACCGCAAGTGCAGGTGGAGGGAAAAATGGTGGGAAATCGATCCTCCCTCCAACACGTAGCCCGGATTAATGACGGGCCGTGTTTTCTTGGGCCCTGCTGTAAAACAGGGGCCGGGCACGGTTCTGTGTTTATTTAGCAGAAGGGCTTGGAAGCAGCTCCCAGCAAAGAGCCACTTGGGTTCTCTCGGCCCTCTCCGGGTTGGTTCACTCGAGGAGTTGCTGTTCGGCCCAATAAATCAGCGTTGACATTTGATTTAAGTGGCTCAGAGACGGGCGCTCACTTCCCCGCGGAGCGGCCGAGACGGTTTAGCGCCGGTGTCGTAAATTGTGAGGATCTGACCGGCGTTGCGTGATGGATTAATGGACCAGAGTCAAAGTCTTCATAGCTTGTAAATAAAAGCCGAGTGTGACTGCAGCCATTTGTCCTCCCCCACGACCTTGCTCGTGTTAAACCCTGCAGGTCTCCACGTGACAGTGTCCTCCTTAAAGCTCCACTAACACACACATCAGGAAAGGATGGCAAGACAAAGTTACTTAAAAGAAATGGACACAATTAAGCTCTCGAGAGAACAACAACTGTTAATGGTTCTTGATAACAGCCAGTCCAGTACAGTGAGTCCAGTAGAGTGTCGGAAATCAGCAAGCCTATCAAGAGATACTGATACTGCAACTGGAACCGAGTCGACACTGGGAACGGCAAGGGCTTCGGAGGAACTGGAAGTCATTCATTTTCGAATGAAGCCAACGCTGAGAGCAACATTCTGGATAATGAGGGCAACGTATCATCCAGTTAACTTCATGATAATGAGCTCAACTGTTTAAACTCTCCTTCCAAACAGCCGTTCCAAATACAGAGGAGGAGAAGTTGCAGGTTTCCCAGTAATTTATGAGGCGTTCCTGTTTTAATCTGATGAACCTGCCAAGATCTGTGACGTAAATGAATGCAGCATTGAGAAAACCAAAAGCAGCAGTGAGTCTACAGCATCACTGACATCAGTCAGTTCTAGATACATCACTGGTGAGAGCTGTAGTGCATACAGGTATCATTCCAGGTAAGCTTCTCGATAAGCAACTGGCTAGAGCCGTAGTTATGCAGGTTTTGGATAGTTCTAGATATATATGGAGTTTCTTAAATTGATATTTCCATATTTATCAGCTTTAATAGTCATGGTTCCACACTGGGCTTCAATGAAACAAACTACCAATGGTCACAAATAGTAGAACTCGGTTGTATACTTTTCTGGTTCTAGTACCTGTTCAAAATAACAGCCTCTTTCTTCCCTGAAAACACATCACTACAGTGGATGGCAGATTCGTAATGTTGCTGTTGGAGCAGAGCGTGGAGAGTTTCACGCTCTCTCTCCGTCTCATTTTCATCGCTCGTTCCTCTCTGTGTCCCGTGAAGAGAATGAAGAACATCAGCTACTGCATCGGGGGGAAACAGGTCCTAATAATAGCCCCTCTGGATGTAAAGTAAGTCGGGCAGGTTGGGTTCTTTATGTTTGATACGTGTGTAATTTAATATTAGTTCAACCAGGATGCACTGCGAGGGGCTCCATCTGCATCAATCCGCATGAAATCGCTGTCTGGGTCCAAGCACTAAATCACGCCCCCGCTGTTTGTTATGGTTTGGTCATTTATGGGTGCTGGGGGCAGGACATACCAGCTGGTGAAGGGACTAGTGGACGGCTAGCTAGCAGACCTTTATTCCAGCATTTTACAGGGTCATGGAGGAGGAGCTTTAAGAAGAAGCATCAAAGTGAAAAAAACATGAAGACCTATTAGGGGTATTAGTGATTTTACATGTAGGTGCATTAATTGCAATGTTAGAAGAAGTGGTGGTCTAGCTGTAAGATACCCCCCCCCCCAAGGGCTATAAGGTTACAGGTTCAAATACAACCCCCAGCCACCACTGGGTTCCTGAGCAAGACCCTGAACCCGTAGTTGCTCCAAGGAAACCTCACGGCAATAAGGTCCTTGGTTAAATTCCCAGACGGGACAGTCTGGGTCTTTTCAGTGTGAAGTGGGCATGTTCTCTCTGAAAGTTTGCAGCACTTTTCCATCGGTACCAGGAACCCCACAGCAAAATAAAAAGCTTCAGAATTTCTGTATTTCAGAAATGGAGAAGGGTCAGATGGCAGTGAAAATTCAGATTTTTTTTATAAAGTGTTCAAAAAGGCAGTGCTAACAACTTGCAGTCCTGTGCTAAAGTACAAGGTTCTGGATAAAGTGGTTCCACCCCCTCAGCGCTCAGCATCAGCAGTAAACTAATCACCTGATCATCATATCCCTCTCACCCATCCCACACGCTCTTCTTCCTCCTGCCATTCGGGAAAAGGTTCCGCAGCATACGGGCCTCCACTACCAGGATGGGAAACAGTTTCTTCCCCTGAACATCAGACGTCTGAACTGTTAATGTTAACCTTTCTCCTCCTGTTATGCACAAATGCACATTCATGCACATGAACCACCTACCGCCACTTATTATTTATTTTGTGCACTCCGCACTTTAACCACAACACTGCTGCTCTATCACACCGCCAACAACTTGTGCTGCTTTGTTCTGTAACACTGCGGCTCTCTGTAGGATGAATGTACTGCACTGTCTGTTGTGTGCCTTGTCTTGTGTCTTACGTCGTGTCTGATGTTATCTTGTGTTTAGCACCAGGGTCCTGGAGAAACATTATTTCATTTCACTATGTTCTGTGTATATGGTTAAAATGACAATAAAGACCTACTTGACTTGATCTGGAACCATCTGCTCCTGGTTCTTCACTGCTTCATGTCTTAAGTTAGACGCGTTGTTCTGCTTGAAGGTTCAGACGTAGATCACTGTGTGGATTAACCAACACAGAACTATCAAACTGCTCAGGTACAGAGACTGGACTGAACATGAGAGACAACAACACTGTCCTTCAGGAAGATCTGGAGAACTGCTCAGGTACAGAGACTGGACTGAACATGAGAGACAACAACACTGTCCTTCAGGAAGATCTGGAGAACTGTCCTCAAAAATACTTTAAAAATTGTTCAGCATTTTTGTAGAATAACTTTATTCGGTCCATGGAGTGTTCGCTGCTGGTTGTAATTGTATGAATAAACATCTTCAATCCCTTGAATTTTAAACTGTTGTTCAGTTTAGAAACATGAAACTGTTGGTCAGAAGCAGAACTCTCCTCTGATGGGACAGCGAGGCAGCTTTTAGCATCTTTCAAAAAGAAAAAAGAAGAAATGCTGAAGGAGAGGAGGACAAACAGACTCCTGCCGAGCGAGGGAGGGTGCTGGTGTCCCGCCGGGGTCAGGGCCTGGGCCGCTGTTTTGTCTTTCAGCTGTTCGGAAGTGGAAAAGCACATTATAAGGTCGTTTTTTCTGATGAATTCCAATAACAACAGTCTGATCGGCCTCTCCGGGCAGAACTCGGAGCGGTCTGGACCATCGCTCAGACGCCGTCTGAAATCATAATTGGTTCTGATATTAAAGAGCAGAGAAGGGTCAAAAATCGAATTCCACAGGCGCATAATCTCCCTTTTGCGGTTTCGCGCCCAAAAGCCTTTCTTCCTCGGCCAGTCTCGTCTTACACGCCGGGCCGTCTTCGCTTTGACCGTCTCATAAAAATCAGACTCATAAATATTTTTCATGTGCTATTTAAACTAACTCAGCTTCCCGCCGGCCTGAGTGTTTTTTTTAGAAATACACAAAGAGGCTCGGGGAAACATCGGTGGAGCGGCAGTGTTGGGGAAAGTGCTTGGCCTTGCAGTAAAGAGAAATCTCAATTAGCAGAGACGCGCGCCTTCAACCGGCCCCAAAAACAACAAGGATTGTCCAGCTGGCAGCTCCGCGGCGTCCACCTCGCTCCGAAAACCCAGAGGAGGACGACTTGACAGACGTGCCTCCACGTCCAAACAAAGCAGTTAGCTCGGCAAAAAACTCTGAACGGGTTTGTGACACTGATCATGAATGCCCCTCCAGAATGAAAGGAGAAAAAATGGGATTTTTCATAACTTGTGTACATGCAGTTCCGAACATCAGCTCTCTGGAGCAGTTGCAGTGCTGGGACTGAACTCTGGAGCTTCTGGAGGTTCTGTCAGAATTTAGATTCTGTCAGAATTCTTCTGAAATCAGGTACATTAAAAGAGGAAGTTCTCTGCTGCAGTGGATTTGATCACATTCAGCACTGAGAACCTTCCTGCAGTCAGGTACTGATGTTGGATTCATTCTGCATCCCAAAGGAGCTCCATCAGTCCAGAGACTCCACAGCCCAACGTGGGGGGAGGGGGTTTATACCCCTCTAACCCAGCAATGCGATGACCTCAGGGTCGAGTTCAACTCGTTCTGATGGCCAGAGCTTATTCAAGTTGACTCGGTAGGAAAGCCGTCTGCATACGTTGCCAGAGCTGACTGCACCAAACTGCAGACTTTTGAAGTCGTTTTCAGGATTAAAAGTGATCTATTCTTCTTCAAAATGTTTTACTGAATGAACCTGTTAAACCCCTAAAGCTAGTCTTTTTCTTTATGAAAACCTATTTTCAGAATTCAGAATAATCACAGATGTCCGGCTGTTTTTATTGCTTTCCTGCTATTTCAGATCATATTGTAAACAGTTGGTTGGAATTACAAGATCTTTCACCAGGAGGAACCTCCCACCAGTCTGCCTGCTCTCCAAACTACACTTCGTCCCCAAAACTCACGCCAAAAGCAGGACGGGGGCGATACCGAAGAGACAGGGCTTTACTTCCTTCCAGAAAAACAACAGACCTGGAGCGGTTTGTGCAGCAAAATACCAAGAAAAGGTAACGAATATTAAAGTAAAGGATATAAGCTCCTCCCCCATGTTTCAGGACTGTAGGACCATCACAACCGGGTCTCCACACTTTCCATGCTGCATGGTCCAGTTCTCTGAGATCAAAGTTCACTCAGCTGTGAGCCGCCTCTGATCTGGGACTTTTCTCATTGATCTCTGAAAACCACGGACAAGCCGGGACTGAAGCACCACTCGCTCCTGAGCCGACAAAGTGAAGTGAAAGTGACTATTACTCATTGCGAACACAGTGAATCACAACCAAACACTCTGTATTTAACACACACACACACACCGTCCAGCAGAGGGCAGACATATCCAGCAGCTGGGGAGCAGTGATGGGAACGGTACCTTGATTAAGAGAACCTCAGGACAACCTACTGATTGCAACCAGCATTGTGGATCCTTCTCACCCGTCCCACTCTCTTCTCCCTCCTGCCATCCGGGAAAAGGTTCCGCGGCATACGGGCCTCCACTTCCAGGATGGGAAACAGTTTCTTCCCCTGAACATCAGACTGAACTGAATCACTTTACCACTGATGCACTTACTACACTTACTACTCACTGCAGTACTTACTACTCACTACTCATTACTNAAGCCCATTAACGGTGCTGCTGAACTCTGGGACCAAGAAAACGACACGGCCGGGGGAACGAGACCACACACACACACACACACACACACACACACACACACACTCTAACCATACAGAAAGCTAGCGTGTCAACCACACGACTACAGTCAACCAAACCCCTGCTGTTACACACCAAGACCCGTCAGGAAGAAAATCAAACCCATCCTACCTTCATCCTCCAGAAAGCAGCTTCTCTTCATGACGATCTGCTCTGCAGACACATAAGAACCAGCGTTAAGGTTCAACTATAAGGTTCTCCAGATGAGCTTAGAACATATAATGCACACATTTAACATTTCAGCACAGGCATTCAGTCGACT
>JABMDN010018067.1:0-12833 GCA_017165825.1 Hepsetus odoe
AAGGAAGTCCAGGACCTGATTTAAGCCAGGCTTTATTCCTGGGCAGGTTAATATTACATTCACAGGTTAAACCAAAACCTACAGAACAAACTTTCAACACTGATGGAATTCAATAGTTAACTCAATCGTTTCTTAACTAAAAACTGTTGCTCACCTTTATACTAATAACAGGTACATTTATCCGGCGCAGGGAATAATGTTCCTACTGACTATTGTTTCCACTTTTACAAATGAAGGAGTGCAGCGCAGCTTATAGCTGACACACGTCTACTAACATGTTATTAAGCAGCAGTGGCAGCGGTGGCCTAGCGGTTAGGGCGTTAGCCGCATGATCGGCGGATCAGGGGTTCAAACCCCTTCCCAATAGGTTGCCCTGAGGTACCCTTGAGCAAGGTACCGTCCCCATCACTGCTCCCTGGGCGCTTTCAATAGCTGCCCACTGCTGCACGGGTTTGAGTGTGCATGGGTTAAATGCAGAGGTCGGGGCAGCGGTGGCCTAGCGGTTAGGGTGTTAGCCACATGATCGGAGGATCAGGGGTTCAAACCCCTTCCCAATAGGTTGCCCTGAGGTACCCTTGAGCAAGGTACCGTCCCCATCACTGCTCCCCGGGCGCTTTCAATAGCTGCCCACTGCTGCACGGGTTTGAGTGTGCATGGGTTAAATGCAGAGGTCCAATTTCGTTGTGGTTCATGTGTGCTGTGCCATGACCTCGCAATGACAAGGGTTGTCACTTTCACTTTCACTTTTTAATGCGATGACCCGAGAGGTCAAATTATAGACTTATTTAATCACATCTCTAACAGTGAAAGCGTCATCAGTATTTTATCTTGATGTAGCCTCATTTTAATTTTAATTTTAGGTGTTGAATTTTAGCCAATTCTGAGAGAACGGGGCGGAAAATCTGTGAGTAGAGGAGCGTGTCTCAAAGGAGTTTCATTGATCAGGCGTTTTTTTTGCATCTACTTTCAGTTTATTACAAATCGTGATGCAGTGAAACAGTCAGATTGTCAAACTGAATATTTTCCTTGATAAATTCATATTATCAGGAGTAAGTACAGTAGGTACCATTTTTTGCACCTAAATGAATAAAGCTTCAGCTGAACATCCATCCAGATTCTTCATTTGTTTGTTTATTATGCATTCACTGGAAATGCAGACTCTCACATCTCATTTCAAGGTTTGTAATTTGATAAAAAAAATCATTCTAGACTCTAAATGTGATCTAAAAATGATGTTTCTAAGCCTGAAGTTTCTCACAATTTTATTAACGTGGTGATTATCATTAGAGAGTTCAGCTGGTTGGATTGCACAGAGTTAGAACAGGGGTTAAGAATCCCTGAGCAAGGTACTGTCGCCATCACTGCTCCCTGGGCACTGGATAAGGCTACCCACTGAGTATGTGTTAAAGTAGAGGGTGCATTTAATCAGAAGTTAAAAAAACAAACAAACAAACAAAAAAATGTTGTAGAGGCACAGTGCTCCATCAGAGATTTCAGGAATAAACTTTACTCTCTTACCAAACAACAGCCTCAGTTTAGGGAAAGTGCTCTAAAAGAGAACTCTCTGAGGTACCCTTGAGCAAGGTACCGTCCCTGTCACTGCTCCCCGGGCGCTTTCAATAGCTGCCCACTGCTGCACGGTGTTTGTGTGCATGGGTTAAATGCAGAGGTCCCATTTCGTTGTGGTTCCCTGAGTGCTGTGCCATGACCTCGCAATGACAAGGGTTGTCACTTTCACTTTCACTCTTCATCTCACCTCCCCCTGGTGGTCGAGAATCATTTCAGAATTTGTCCAACTCGAGGCAAGATACTAAAACTGTAAGAGCTCTCCAAGCTTTGGAAAGTAAACCCCTGAACCAGTTCAGCACCATTAGTATGAGAGGTTCACCGCTGGGGAGGACTGAGCCCTGCTCTGGAATCCTGCCCATCAATAGTATCATCAGTAGCACTAACTCATTCCTAAAACCTTTTACCTTCATGTGTGTGTTTTGTCTCATTTGATTTGCTTTAGTCTTTCCCTTCTCATTTGTTGTGGATGAATTCAATATTAGAATCAAGAGAGGGCCATCTTTAATTTCAGTAGCTGAAGCTATTTTTGCTGTTTTTGTTGTTTGTAGTAGTTCTTTGGATTATATTTTATTTGAATTGTCAAATATGTTTGACAAAAATATGAAAGGCATGTTCATAAATAAACCTTGACAAAACTAAAGTGTGTGTGTAGGTGTGGTCGTGGTTGTGTGTGTGTGTGTAATCCTGGAAGCAGACGCGTTACCATGACTCACCGGAAGTGACATCACTGTAGTTTTATAAATATTTCACATTTCTCAGTCAAGCTTTAATAAGACAGATAACTGACGCACTCCACTCTGGATTAGAGCATCTACTAAATACAGTAAACAGGTGGAGTCTGTTCTCTCACAGCTCCTCTGAGCTGCAGGACATTAGAGTCTGTTCAGCTCCAGTGAAGAGCTGCTGAGAGAGTTGTGTACTCAGTGTGTGTGTGCAGCACTAGTGTAGGCTGGGTGTGTATCTGTCAGTGTGCTGTGAAGTCAGTGTTGTTTTACTAGTGAGAATGTTGCTGAGTTTTTATCTTCTCTTCATAGAGCTTCTCGTCACTGAAGGTGAGTGAGATCTGTTTCTCTTCTTATTGATGAACTGAAAATGTGAAATCATGCCCTTTAAAATGAGTGTACAGACAAAAGAGGACTGGATTTGAGATCTCACATGACAACAGTTTCTTTTGAAAGACGGCACTCAGCGTATTTCTATTTTTTTATTTTGTTTTATTTTTTTCTATTCCTCATAAAGATGATTAAAAGGGTTAAATGCTTTGGTGAAGTAATTTCATCTCACACTGAAAAGAAATTTTGAAAACCGTTTGTATTTTTAATTAAAAATGTATTCCGTAGAATTATAAAAAACAAACAAAGAAAAAAAACAAACTCAAAACGCTGCCTCTTTAAAATCATAACAAAACTTTGTGACTGTGGGGAGCAGTGTTTTGACTGTTATAAAAGAAAATAGTATAATAATTATACTATTAATTTATTAATTAATTATAATTATTATTTTTTTAAAGGACATCAGTTAGTTAATAACAGCTGTGATTCACTCCCTGACCTCACTAAAGCTGTCAGGCTCCCTCTAGTGGCTCCCTCTAGTGGAACGAACAGGATTAAAGTGATGAAGTTCCTACATTTTTATGTCACTGAATTTTTTCCTCTTACTGATGACCTAAAAGAAAAGGAGAAAAAGAGAGGGGGAGAGGGGGAGAGAGAAGGGAGGAGAGAAATTGAGAGGGGGGGTGAGAGAGAGAGAGAAAGGGAAAGAGAGAGGAGTGAGAGAGAGGGGAGAAAGAGAGAGAGCGAGAGAGAGAGAGAGAGAGAGAGAGAGAGAGAGAGAGAGAGAGAGAGAGATGTTCATATGTTCATATCCATTTGTTCAGTTTTTCTCTTCTCACTCGTTCACTCACATGGTGAAAAGCAGGGAAAAACCCAGGAAAGGTCACCAGTCCATCACAAGGGAGACGTATTGTAACGGTACTGTCTCCATCACCGCTCCCCGGTCGCTTTTCAGTAGCTGCCCCCTGCTGTGTAATTGTGTTTATAAAGGGGGAGGCTGTAGCTGTAGTCTTCATTACACACACACACACACACACACACACACACACACACACACACACACACAAACAAACAAACAAACTGAGTGGGCAATTTTAGCATCTTTGGATGGTGGGAAGAAACCGGAGCTCCCGGAGGAAACCCATGAAGATTCTCATCGTGAGGCAATGGACCTGCACCTTCCTGCTGTGAGGCTGGAAGACAAGAACTTCCTGTCTGAAGATGCATAGAAGTGACTTTAAAATGACAAATTTAGACAAATTCCTTGTTTAAATCCTTCAAAAAATCCATAAAATGGACATGACTGATTTGTGAATGATGTAGAATCTGGGAATAACTTTACCTCGACCTTCTGCAGGCTGCACTCTGGTAAACAGTGAAGGACACCAGGATATAACAGCACAAACAGGAGGCTCAGTACTGCTGCCCTGTTCCTGCACTGACCTCAACACCACACCTGAGAAACTCACCTGGGAGAAAGACAACACACACACACAACAACATGAAGAGATCTCCATTAATAGTGATCAGTACAGAAACAGAGTTCAGCTGTTTAACACTCACTCTCCAGGAAATCTCTCTCTACTCATATCACTCCTGACTGAAGAGGATGGAGGAGTGTACACCTGTGATAGTAAAGGTGGCCATACAATAATCAGACTCACTGTTAAAGGTAAAGCATTTTTGTCTTCATTCATTTATTCATTCTGTTTTTATTTCACCTGAAAATACTTTACTTTGAGGACCAGGATCATCATCACTACCTTCACATTATCAGTTCTAACTGCAGAAAGTTGTATCTGCTAGAACTCAGCACCTGGTTCACTATTAAGGTTACTAATAAAGTAGAGTGATCTTTTAAAGGTTACTTTATTAGTTATTTAACTGAGAAATCATTTTAGAAAGGGTGACTTTTTATGAGTACAATCTTTCATTGATTTTAACCAGGTTGTGTGTGTTTTGAACAAATTTCCATCATTGAGCAAATTAGCTCCTCCCACTCACCTGATGAACATGTCCTTATAGATGGTGTAAGAGCCCTACCCCGACGGGGCACTAGGGGGAGCCAATCTGCTGTTGGGAGACCTGCCAATCAGGCACGGTGATCAACAGTGATTTGGTTCACCTGTGCTTGGGCTTATTTAAATGGAGAGAAAAACGAGTCAGAGTTGCTGGGTCGTTGTTTGCCTCAGACAGTAATTTGGTAAAGATCCTTGGGGTTTCTCTCGGGTCTCCCTGTCTCTTTCGCTTTGTGTTTGCGTCAGTTCAGCACCCTCGAGCTTCGGCTTGTTGTGCTGACTGACGGTGCACCCTCCCTTCCGAGTTTCTCGTTTTTTTCTTTTTGTTTTTCTACAACGTTCCAGCTCAACCGCTCACCCGTTTTGAGCATTTTGTTTTCTACCCGTTTTGAGCATTTTGTTTTCTACCCTTTTTGGGCTTTTTGTTTTCTACCCTTTTTGAGCATTTTGTTTTCTACCTGTTTTTGGGGACTGGCAGCTTCGGGCACTGCATTTGGGTCCAAACCCTGTGTGGCTCCCTGGGTTCAGAGTAGGCCACACCGTTACAGATGGCAAACACAGAGAACATGCATGTAGAAATTACCCAGAATGCTCAGGTGGAAATTGAACCCAGGAACTTCTCACAGTGAGGGGACAGGGCTGGCCAATGACACTCTTGAGAAATGTGTTAAAAGTTAATTACAGTTAATTATTGTTAGTTACTTTGTACTTACCACTTAATTTCCATTGATTATACTGGGACTCAACAAAAATCACCTATCTTACAGCTGTGGTCAACAGCCAAACCAGTCCAGCTCTATCAGCTACAGCTTCTCCTGGAGAACATGAAGGTGATCAAGGATAACACACACACACAAAGACAAAGAGATATTTTTATTTGTGAGATGAAATTAATTTCATGATCCACTTGCTGTTGCAGATTCTCTGTCCTTCGTCCCCTTCGCCTTGGTGACTGTGATCTTCCTCCACGTTATAGTCGCTGTGGTCTATCACACCAAGAGAAAGAAAGGAACAAGCTACCAAATCCAGCTCTAATCATCATTTTCATGATTTAATTTATGCTTACTAATTATTATTTAAGATGTTTACTCATTTGATTCCAATCCATCAGATCCTGCCAGAGTTCACTACAGCATTGCTGATGCAGATGAAGAGTGATCAGTTTAGAGTAGTGCAATTCTTGTAGCCATGAATTCCCCCATTTAACATCTAAAACATGTTCTAAAAGTCTTGTTTGACGTATAACATTTTGAAAATGATGTGTAATTGTGACACAGAGCTTTTAACTTTTAATAAAATCACTTTTGTGATAATTCTTGCTTTTCTTATTATTTTTCTATTATTAAAACTGTTAAAACTATAAAAAAAAGTATTAAAAGTATTGTTTTTTAACTCAAATAATGTTTGAAGTGCATCACTCACCAATAAGGGAATTGGGTCTCCTGGAGCTGGATGTATGGCTTCCTCTTCCACTTCCTCTGGTAAATGGATTGAATGCATTTCGTGGTGGTGCCCCATGTGCTGTGGTGAGACAGATGAAATGATTGCTCTGAGGGTGTTGATGGCGGGGTATAGAGAAAAACAGGAGTAGTTGCATTGTGCCTTTGTCAACTTAGAGAAAGCATATGACAGGGTGCTTAGAGAATCTGGGTGTATGAGGGCAGTGTGACAGTGATGAGGTCTGCAGTAGGAGTGACAGATGCTTTTAAAGTACAAGGATCATTGCTGAGCCTTTTTTGTTTGCAGTGATAATGAACATGTTGACAGATGAGGTTAAACAAGGGTATCCATGGACTTTAATGTTTGCAGATGACATTGTAATCTGTAGCGAGAGTAGGGAGCTGACTCCATGTTTGTTAATATTGTAACCTAACAAAAGGATATACCAGGAAATCAGAAGTGGCCCTAATAATGAACCATATAAAAAATGTAATGAATAAAGTAAGAAAGTTCTCTCGGTTAGGTATGTGCCAGAACATTTTCAGACAGCTCCAATATGGCCTAAGCAATATACCAGGCTTAAGCTTCTGAGCTCATGTCTTAAAGTACCAGGAACAAAAGGGATGAGATTTGAAATGTGCTGATATGGACGTTTCTGCAGTTAAAAGAATAGAAGATGTTGTTTCTGAGGACTTCAGCATCAAGCCTGCTTTGGTGAATTCCATGCAGAAATAGGTTTGCCAAGAAGAGATTAAAGTTGATGATAAAAATAGTGTCCATGAATGGACAGATTTTTTGGAGTCAATTGTTGAGACTTTGTTTGTGGATGAAGCATCCTGTTCCAAGGAAAAAGATCCATAAAATCTTTTGTCTCAACCCACACAAATGATCAGATTCCTAGCAGATGGACATTGGTTCAAGATGCTGTGGAGTTGCTACATGATGTCTGTTATGATCATGTAGTTGCTGATGTTCCTCAAAACTGAATCTCCAGTTACCAGGTGATGATGATGGTGCAGGTACCAGGTGTCCAGCGATGGAGACCTACAGCCCTTGATAGCCAGCAGTGAAGGCTGAGAGCTCTGTTCTTCCAGAGAACCTGTAGTCTGGTCCGATATGTTTAATTTTGATAAGTTGTTCACATCGGCATACTTTTCTTACCCCTAATAAATAAAATACATTGTGTTCTCTGAGGTACTGGGAGGTACTTTCAGAGGTACTGGTGAGTGTGACCTTACTTCAGCCGGCTGTTTCTTTCACATATGCGTTTTGTCCTTAAAAGGAGAGACTGTTGCTCCACCTCAAAACATGTCTACGGCTGATTCACTTCCCTTCATAAAAATGGGAACTGAAGTGATGACTAACATGAAGTGACAAAACTTGGATTTTGTAAGCATTAACAAACGTCTCGTGAAACCTTCATAAAGACAGAAGAGTTCCTGTGGAGTCTGTTCTCTCACAGCTCCTCTGAGCTGCAGGACATTAGAGTGTGTTCAGCTCCAGTGAAGAGCTGCTGAGAGAGTTGTGTACTCAGTGTGTGTGTGCAGCACTAGTGTAGGGCTGGGTGTGTATCTGTCAGTGTGCTGTGAAGTCAGTGTTGTTTTACTAGTGAGAATGTTGCTGAGTTTTTATCTTCTCATCATTGAGCTTCTCATCACTGAAGGTGAGTGTGATCTTTTATTTGGTACGTTCACCCGCTGTCCACAGTTTAGCTGTAATATTTGGTCCCTCTCTGTCATTTGACTCTCACATGAACACAGTTGACAAAAATGCATTCTTTCACCTCCGAAACATCTCACGTCTCTGCTCATCCCTTTCATTATAGGATGCAGAAAGACTTATTCATGCTTTTATAACTTTGTGTCTCGATTACTAGAACATTAGCCAGGCTCCAGTACGTACAGAACTCTGCAGCTCGTGTTCTCACCTTCTCCAAAAAATCTACACATCACTCTCGTTCTCCACAAACTTCAGTGGCTGCCTAGATCAGACCGTATTCAGGACAAGCTGCTTCTCATCATATTTAAAGCCTCTGCTGCTCCAAACCTCACTGAGTTACTCCCTTCATACACTCCCACCCGCTCACTTCGCTCCTCAGGTACCGGGTTACTCTCAGTTCCTAAATTCAGGTTAGCTACCATGGGTGGTAGATCATTTAGTGTTGCTGCCCCTAAACTCTGGAATTCCCTCAGAACCTACACTTAACGTCCTCTCTGAACATTCCTCTTTGTTGCTCTTCAACATTGAAAACATCTATTCAGTCTGTGCTGTTCCACTTCTCCCCGTTCTTGATTTCTTAATTCTGCTGTTTGTTAGTCAGTGTCTTTGTGCTTGATTAACAGTTTTGATTTCTATCACTTTACCTTCTGCTCTGTAAAGTGACCTTGGGTTTGAGAAAGGCACTATATTAATTTAAAAAATTATTATTATTATTATTATTGTTAATAATAATAATAATAATAATAGTAACTATTATTATTATTATTATTATTATTATTATTATTATCTGTAATTTTTTAAGTCATGCAGATTTGTGAATCTCTGATGATGTCAGTGAAACAGCTTATTTCATCAACTCTGTGGGTGTAAGGCCGACCCTAAGTTAGAGTGTATGAGTGTGTGTGTGTGTGTGTGTGTGTGTGTGTGTGTGGTGTTGCTGTTGTGACACTTGATCTAAAATAGTGCACTGTTGTGCAATCCTCACTTAGAGAAGAACTTGGGAACATGAGACTCTGCTGTTTTACTCTGTTCTCACGCTCCCACTACATCGTGTTTGAAAGAGGTTCATGTGTTTGTTGTAAAATGATGCACCACAAAAATAGAGACAGCAAGATTTCTCCGTTTTCAGATCACTTACAAACACTTTGACATCAATTTTCTTCTGAATCAATACAATCTTAATGATTATAAAAACAAAACCAACAAAAAAATGGGAGCCCTGAACTGATGCTTAACTTATTTTAGTCCAAAATAACTGAACAAAAAACAGAGAGAGTCTGATGAGCTTTATCTCACTGATCTGTGTCTCTGCAGGCTGCACTCTGGTAAACAGTGAAGAACGAAAGGATGTAACAGCAAACACAGGAGAGTCAGTACTGCTGCCCTGTTCCTGCACTGACCTCAACACCACACCTGAGAAACTCACCTGGAAGAAAGACAACAAACACACAGAACAACATGAAGAGATCTCCATTAATAGTGATCCGTACAGAAACAGAGTTCAGCTGTTTAACACTCACTCTCCAGGAAATCTCTCTCTACTCATATCACGCCTGACTGAAGAGGATGGAGGAGATTACACCTGTGATAGTAAAGGTGACCATACAATGATCAGACTCACTGTTGAAGGTACACTTTCACTTTTGATTTCACATTTCTTATATTGGAAAGATATCTGAGTGTTCAGAGAAACAGCTGCACAAGATTTTCTTAGACTGACGTTACAAAAACTCCAAGGAGTGAAGCTGTTGTGTGCTGGTCTCCAGCATCACCCGGGACCCTAATCTGTATAAAGATGGAATCACTGAGAATGAAACACACCATAAAAATAAACAGAAAAATAATGCATGTATGTTGTGAGCTTCATATCTCTGTTTCAAACTAAACTCAGAAACTCAACTTATTCGCTTTGCACACATTCAACAACAACAAGACATTTTTTTTTCAAATTTAAATGTAATAGATTTTAATAAACTTCCTGTTCTTGCATCACAGGGCAAACTGCACATAAGAAACAAAATGACAGACTAATTGGTTCCACTTATAATCGCATTTTAAAATATTTTTAATGAAACATTAAAAAAACATTTGATAACAGTGTAACAGTGAATGTATTCATTATCTTTCTTCTCCTCCTCCTCCTCTTCCTCCTCTTCCTCCTCCTCCTGCTCCCGTATAGTGGTCGCCACAGTGGATCCTCCGTATCCAGGTAATGCATTCATTGTTACAGAGTAACATTTGGACAATTTGTATAAATTCAGAATGTATAAATCAGTCATGCAATATTTTTTCATATAATTACAAATGTGTGATAATATGGTTTTTCTGAACTGCTTCACAATTAAATAATGACCTAAATTATGACAAGGCTGTTGTTACTGATCAGGAAACAAGTCTTTAACAGCAGTTACATGTGTGAATACATTATAGAAAATAGGGCAGATTTAGATAAGAGAAAATGTGCCTTTATGCTATATTTTTATGCATAATTTAAATTAAAGTATGGTGGGATTATTGGGTAAATTGGGTTTATGCAAGATTTGTTTTTTCTTTTCTTCTCTTCTTCTCTACTTCTGTACTTATCATCAGTCTTACATGGTTTATTTTGAAGTTTATTTTGAGCACTAAGTTTTAGTAAGCACTGCACAAACAGCCCAATTAGATGGAAAATGCTGAATTTTCTCCTGTTTTTAACAGATGTTTTTATATTATTATATATTATATATCTTATAGGTTTTGCGGGGATATTTATAAATATTTATCATATTTCTGTAGTGTAGGTTTAATGTTTGATTGAAATGCTTGTAAAGTTGAGCACAATCTGAAAATGAAAATCATTTTCATTTCCATTACATTATCAGTAACAACAATAAATATATGTTTTGTCAATTTTATGAAATACAAACATGCGTACATGGAAGAGAGCTTAATTCTTTATTGCTTTATCAGTTCTTAAAAATCATTGGTTGTTATTCTAGAACTTCATTCTGTGCCTGAATGTGAAAAAGAGCTCCACCTGGGAAACGGAGCAGAATGGTAGAATTTGAGTTATTGACCAAAACAATGAATACATTCCTCAAATTGTACAGAAACAGCTAAAGCATCTGAAAATCATCACACATGCCCTGATTCGAGATCTCAAATAGATCAGAGACATTCTTTTCACTTTTCACTTTATTTTGTACATGTTTTATGAACCTTTTTAGCAAAATGACAACAATACATCCCTTATATAGGCACAGTAGCCTAGTGGTTAGGGACTAAGCCTCAGTATCAGAAAGTCATGGGTTCAAAGCCCAGACCAGTAGGTTGCCTTGAAGCACCCTTGAGCAAGGTACCATCCATATCACTGCTCCCTGTGCACTTTAAATATTCCACTGCTGCATGTGTGTGTGTGAAAAGCAGAGGTTGAATTTCGCTGTGTCTCACTGTGTGCTGTGCTGTGTTTCACGATGACAAGATAGTCACTTTCACTTTAAAGCCTTCCAACATGATTGGTTTTATTGTGTCTTATTACACTTTTTCAAATATTTACACAAACCCCTTGTTTGTTTCTAATTCCCTTCACAAAGAACCCTCCCCGTTTGTGTATTCACTGATCTCCATCCCCGTTCTTCTCCTGATGGGACTTGGTGGATTCATTTACTGGGTACACAGAGGTATGTATAGATGATCACAGTAACAGTGTGACCTGCCTCAAACACAGTGGGGCTAAATAACCACACTGGGTGAGGAACCAAGAGTGAGACCCTGAAACTGACACAGCCTCCAGATTGGTGGAAACCAAAGCTGGCTGGTGAGACAGACTGAGGGGCTGCACAGAGAGTTGAGGGAGACTAAAATGAAAATCTCCACATAAAAAGAAGAGGAGATTTTAAACCCTGTTTTTTTTGTTTAGGGGGGCTGTAGTAGAGTATTCGAAGATGTGTTGAGTGTCTGTGTCTCACTCCTTATGGTTTCATTCTGCAGGACGAGGACAGAAAGACAAAAAGGACAGCACAGGAATCAAACAGCAGGAGGCACAGGTCAGTTCATCATATCATCTTTATTCCAACCAGAGATGGGGACATAATATAGCTTAGCAACACAAACAAACTGGTGCTTTATTTTAACTGGCTCTTTGGTGCCCAACCAAATTTAAAATTTATGTAAAGAAATGTTAAAACAAATAGAAAACAAAAAAAGGAACAGCTTCCAAACAGGTGGAAAACTGAAACTGTGGAATCTATTTTAATATCTGATTACAGAATGTCAAAGTGGAGTCTTCAGTACAGACCTGGTTTGTGTTAATGAACTTTCTTGTTTGTCTACAGGACCAAGTGACCTACTGTACAATAATCCACAAAAACACACCCACAGTGACTGACTTCGGAAATAAGACAGAATACGCCTCCATTAGAGTCAATTAATCCCACCTTCCCTCCACCAAAAATACTGTATTCTTTCACGACTCTTTTATAACTTCTCTCTGGCCTCTGAAAAATCAGCTTCCACTTAATATTCACAGGTTCATCATGTGTTTATTAAACATTCATTTTTTATTTTGTTAATAAGCTTGATGTTCTGAACCAATGGCAGCGGTGGCCTAGTGGTCGGGCGTGGGTCACATGATCGGAGGATCGGGGGTTCGAACCCCTTCGCGATGGGTTGCCCTGAGGTACCCTTGAGCAAGGTGCCATCCCCATCACTGCTCCCCGGGCGCTTTCAACAGCTGCCCACTGCTGCACGGTGTTTGAGTGTGCATGGGTTAAATGCAGAGGTCCAATTTCGTTGTGGTTCATTGTCTGCTGTGCTGTGACCTCGCAATGACAAGGGTTGTCACTTTCACTTTCAATGAAAAATACAGATGCTCAATATGTACTAACTCCAGCAATCAGATTAAAACTAGTGAGAGCACCACCTATCAATCTGATTATTGACTCATAAAAGGAGAGAGAGAGAGAATGTGTGTACTGACATATAATGTCATAGGATATGGCAGATAGATAGAAAATAAATATAAAAATTTATATATATATATATATATATATATATA
>JABMDN010018069.1:0-14156 GCA_017165825.1 Hepsetus odoe
ACACACACACACACACACACACACACACACACACACACACACACACACACACATGTGCCACATGATGGAAATACACACTCACATACTGCACATGCAACCAGTAAAAACAGAGTAGAATTAAATGAAATGATATCTGTGTGAAATTATGTTTGACCACAAATCACGTTATTGGGTTTCTGCTATAAACGATTCATTATCTACTATTAACGATTCATTATCTACTATAGATGATTCAGTATCTACTAAAAATGATTCAGTATCTACTATAAATGATTTAGCATCAACTTTGAATGATTCAGAATCTACTATAAATTATTCAGTTTCTACTAAACATGATTCAGTATCTACTTTAACGATTCAGTATCTACTATAAACAATTCAATATCTACTATACTTGTTTCAGGATCTACTTTGAATGATTCAGTATCTACTATAATTGATTCAGTATCTACTTTAAATGATTCAGTATCTACTATAAACGATTCAGTGTCTACTATAAATTATTTCGTATGTACTATAAACGATTTAGTATCCACACACACACACACCTAGGGGGACAATTTATTTAGTGGACGGAAACTGGAGTGGTGGAAACACAGACACAGGGACAACATGTCCACTCCACACTGAAAGGACCTGAAGTTCCCAAACAGGGAATCAAACCCAGGACCTTCTGACTGTGAGGAAACGGTTGGTTCACCCACCAACCATTGTTGCCCATCTTTTGCTGGAAAGGTTTTCATCCTCTCCATCCATCAGTGGAAACCATGGAAACCGTTTCTCAGCACAGCAGTGACACTGATGTGGTACTGGTGTGTCTACACACCGTGTTCTTAAACATGGCAATAAAAAGTTTGAACATTTCATGTAATTACATCTTGACACTTTACAACCCGCCCAACAGCTGTTCAGCAATCAAAACCTCATCCAGCATTCCCCAAACCCACAGAACAGCAGGGGGAGAGAGATGGAGGTAGGAGATGTGGGAGGGGAGGAAGGTGCTGTGTTGGAGCCCACAGAGGTGAGCTGAGGCTGAGGAGAAGAAGAAGCTGGCGCTGGAGCTTCTGGAGGTCCGTCTAGACTGTGTAATGAAGGCTGTGGTTTGAGGCTGCTGTGCTTCTGCGAATTCCAGCGACCCAGTCGGCACCGGGGCGAGGCCCTGGGGTTCATGATGTTCACTTTTTTCCATGCGTCTGTAGGTAAACACCATTTAGAGTTTATATAATGTTATCATGTTCATAATAAGCGATTCAATCTTCTTAGTATTTCTCCCAGTTCATCCGGTCTATCAATCCGGTCTATCATAGGACCAATATCATGCGCTGCTGCTGCTGCTTTTATATTTTAGATTATATATATTTTTGGTTATTCTGCTCAAATGTAACATTTCTGATTTCAAGAATGAGCAGTGAAATTTCTCTGAGCAATTTTATCAGGTGCAATTACTTTTGGCTCAGTGAGTAAAAAATGTAGCTGGAAAACTTTCAGCTGTACATTATTTACCCTGTTTAACTTTCCTAAAAAATATAGTGTATATAGAGACAGTTTATATAGTATATAGTGTATATAGAGACAGTTTATATAGTATATAGTGTATATAGCAACAGTTTATATAGTATATAGTGTATAAAGTACAGTTTATATAGTATATAGTGTATATAGAGACAGTTTATATAGTATATAGTGTATATAGTACAGTTTATATAGTATATAGTGTATATAGAGACAGTTTATATAGTATATAGTGTATAAAGTACAGTTTATATAGTATATAGTGTATAGAGACAGTTTATATAGTAGTGTATATAGAGACAGTATGTAATGTATTTAGAGACAGTTTATATAGTATATAGTGTATATAGTACAGTTTATATAGTATATAGTATATATAGAACAGTTTATATAGTATATAGTATATATAGAACAGTTTATATAGTATATAGTGTATATAGTACAGTTTATATAGTATATAGTATATATAGAACAGTTTATATAGTATATAGTATATATAGAACAGTTTATATAGTATATAGTGTATATAGCGACAGTTTATATAGTATATAGTGTATATAGAGACAGTTTATATAGTATATAGTGTATATAGAGACAGTTTATATAGTATACAGTGTATAAAGTACAGTTTATATAGTATATCGTTTATATAGTGTATATAGTATACAGTGTATATAGTACAGATTGTATATATATATTAGTGAATATAGAATAGTATATAGTGACAGTTTATACGGTATATAGTGTAAAATTATTGTTTTAATATAATACAGAGTTACTTCATAGTTAACACAGCTGTTTATTTGACATCTTTCGTTGTATTCTATATTTTATTTTCTCTATATTTTCTATTTCATTATCTAATTTTCTACCTACTGATGGATCTGTCGGTCGGTCTGTCTGCGCAGTAACATAAAACAACTTCCCTGGATATCAGTAAAGTTTTTCTGAATCTGTGCCCTACAGTTATACACCGGTTGATGGAGCATCCATTAGATCTGTGTTTTTTTTACAAGAACAGAGTTGTTTAATCCCATCTGTTAGTGATTCTGATCTACCCGGCGCTTGATGGAGGTAAACCAATGAAAGGTACAACAGCAGATGCCCACCCAAGACTAACACCGCCAATACTGTTTGATCCAGCGCCAATTTAGAGTTAAAAACCCAAACCTTACGTTCCCCCTGAGGAGGTGTTGCCTAATGTAAATGTGACACCTATCTTAAAGGATAGCTACCAAAAAGCCAAGCCACAGAACCCGCTGGCGTTACCGAGCGGCTGACAGAGTCGAATTCCTCGGCGCCCTGTGTAGAAGAGGCTGCCAACGTGAAGGGCGCTGCACTTCAGGGGGTGATAACAGGCAGATGGTGAAGAAATGCACTGTGTCAAAGGCCGACAAGAAGCTTAATGGTTAGCAGCGAGAAGCCAGTTCATCCGATATCAGCCGTGCACTCGAGGAAACCGATTTTCTGCTTTCTGATTTTCTAATTTTTAACCCAAAAATGATGGAAGTAATGAATGAAGGAAAGCCAAGTTTACCTTTGCTCAGTGTCTGAGCTAACAGGCCTCCTTTGAAGTTAATTAATAAGCCATTGAAGCAGTCTGGGCAGAAATATTATTTTTAAAGCAATAGTTGGAGAGAGCCACAGTCTGAGGTCCTTATTTCTTAATGTTTTATTGGAAACTGAGACAATAAAGAGGAATTTCTTACAAACACACAGGAAAATCCAGCCTAAACACAAAGAGAGTTTGTAGAACCAGCTTTAAAGTCAAAATTCTAAACAACCCCCGTTATTCTTCAACAGCCTCAACTCTCTTAGACCTGCGTCTTTCTTTAAGTCTTCTTCAGAAACAGTTTCTGAAGTTCTACAGTCCTGCTTTCATGAAGTTTGATCATGGTGAACTGTAAAAATACAGGATGATGGCTGACTGATGGGCACTGACTAATTAAATGAAAGTGAAAGTGACTATGTGCCCTTGCGATGCACTGAAGACAAGTGAAACAACAAAATGCTTCCTCTGTATTTAACTCATGCACACACACCATGCAGCAGTGGGCAGCCATATCCAGCACACGGGGAGCAGTGATGGGGACAGTACCTTGCTCAAGGGTAATTCAGGGCAACCTACAGCGTCTCTACTTCCTGCACAGACTGAGGAAAGCCCATCTTCCACCACCCATCCACAAAATGTTCTACTGAGGAACCATTGAGAGCATCCTGAGTAGCTGCATCACTGCCTGGTACGGGAACTGCAACGTCTCCGATCACAAGTCCCTGCAAGGGGTAGTGAGGACATCTGAGAAGACCATCGGTGTCTCTCTGCCTTCGGTTACAGACATTTCCACCACTCGCTGCATAAGCAACCAGCATTGTGGACGACCCCACACACCCATCCCACACTCTCTTCTTCTTCCTGCCGTCCGGGAAAAGGTTCCGTAGCATCCGGGCCTCCACTACCAGGATGGGAACCAGTTTCTTCCCCTGAACATCAGACTGTTGAACTGCACATGACACTCAGTGACCGGTTCCTTCCATACATCTTCCTGTCTATGCACTGGTTTCCGGTCAGGCACAGTCACTTTATTTTTATTATCATTATTATTATTATTATTAATAAATTTGCATTCTGCACTTTTTCAAAATGCTGCTCATTAGACTGCTGTTCTGTACAGTCTAGTTACAGCACTGCTGCTCTGTTCCACCCACACTCAAGCACATGATGTCCATCTCTCTGTCCATAGATGAATAACCTCCTTGCACTTGTCTGTCTTGTGTTCTGTCTCGCGCTTGATGTCGTCTTATGTGTAGCACCGAGGTCCTGGAAGAACGTTATTTCGTTTCACTGTGTACTGTGTATACGGTTGAAATGACAATAAAAACCTACCTGACTACTTGTCTGGAATTGACATGGTCTAGGATTCGAACCCACAACCTTCTGACCCTGGGACCTGCTCGCCACCGCTGCCTGTGACCACCATTATTTTAAAAGTAGGGATATTTCCTGGGACAGGACACCAGAAATGGGAACTATCCTCAGAAAACTAGGAACACCTCAGTCTCTCAGTAATTGCTAGCAAACCTGCTTGCGTGGTCCACACTTCTTGAAAAAGCTCTCGAAAGCTCTCACATAGTTAGACTCAGGGTTTAAACAATCGCAGGACTATGTCATCCTCCCTCGCAGATTTCCTCAAAACACTTTATGACCGTGCTCCTCAACTTCAGGACAAGACGTATCGAAAGTGCCCACAGCCGCCAAAGTCCTCCTCTGGTATCTGTCCCGGACTTTGACATGTTCCTGAGAGAAACGTGCTGAAAACGTGATGTTACTCGTGCTATAAAGAATATAAGCCTTCGCCTTATCAAAGGCCAGTCCCTCCTGCTCCTGGAGCAAACAACATGTGCATGCCAAGACAGATAACACTGCCATTAAGACAGTCAGCCTGGAAAAAGAGAGAGAGAGAGAAACAGAGAGAGAGAGAGAGAGAGAGAGAGAGAGAGAGACTCAGTTTTATTGCCCAGTCCATTAATCGAGATATACATTAACTCTTTGAATGAAGTGATTTTATCAATGAACTCCATCCTGTAGAGAAAAACACTTCAAGTATCTGACAGACTATCTGGAGACTAAGTAACACCATAAAGACTCCATAAAGTCCTTCCAGTCCTCTCTCAAATCACAGTAAGGAGCATCCTGCAGTGGCTCTTTCATCTCCATTTCCTCCTGTCCTCTGCATCTTCCTCTTTCACTCCAACCCCCTGCATGTCCTCTGTCCATAAACCTCCTCTTTGGTCTTCCTCTTCTCCTCTTGCCTGGCAGCACCATCTTCAACATCCTTCTCCTGATATTACCCTTGTCTCCTCTGGACATGTCCAAACCAATGCGGCCTTGCTTCTCTGACTTTGTCTCCAAACCGCTCAGCCTGAGTTGTCCCTCTAATACACTTGTTCATAATCCTGTCCATCGTCGTCCCTCCTGATGCAAACATCTCAGCATTTTTAACTCTGACATCTCCAGCTCCACCTTTAGTCGTTTCATCAGCGCCACCATCTACAACCTATAACTTAGCTGGTCTCACTACTGTCCGGTAAACCTTTGCTTTCACTCTTGCTGTTACCCATCTGTCACAACCACTCCGGCCACCCATTCCAACCTGCCTTCTTCACCTTTACCGCTGTCTGGTAAACCCCAGCCAATCCAGTAGAAGAATTAAAGCCTTGAAACAGTGTTGCATTGATTTCTTCCTCTGAGCTACGTCCCAGTTGACTCCGATTTCAAAAGCATTTTCAAAACAACTTTTATTCCTTTGAGGTGATTTTCCTGTTTTCATCTGTGGACTGGAAGGATAAATAGCAAAAGCAAAGGAGGTGAAGAGGTGAAGTTGACTCATGGCAAGAAGGGTGTCTATATTGCTAATACAGCCCTACATCACTGCTCTTCCTCTAAGTGGTTTAAATTGGCCCACTTTGTGGTGTTAATGGGAATTACAGAGCTTTCTGGTCAACTCCAGGACCAACACTGGCCCACACATGGCAAAAGTCTGGCCTTCAGCTTTTCAAGTGTGATGTGTGGTTTTCACAGATACTTAGGAGTCATTACATGCTCTCCATCCTGTGAACCAAGGAAGTGACGTGCAGGGTGGTGCTGTGTTCATCTGAGTCTCTACAACTGATTCATTTGATTCCTTGAGACCTCTCCATATGGCTACTTGTAGATCTTGTTCCAGAAGTAGCCATGTCTGACTGTTTGGACACAGTGGACCAATAATTTCCATCCCAACTAAATCTCAGGCTGATTACCATTTGGTTGAATCCTGTGAAAATTACAGTACCTCAAAGTGTTGTATAGCTAAGTAGTAGCCCAACAAATTCTGGGTAAATTTAACTTTAAATTACGTAATCTGTAACTCTCCAGCTGTAATCCAGTCCAGTTTAACCTGATTTTGACTGTAGGACGGCAAGATTCTGTCTTAATCTGATTGTAGTCCCACAGATTTGAACCTGACTGTAGCGGGAAAAGAATGCATGAACCTGACATTAGGCCATAAATATTTAAACCTTAGATACACAAATTTCCAAGATACAAATGAAGGACAAGTTTCTGTCAGAACCAAACCGTGGCATCTCACTTCTGAACCTGAATCTGCTAACCCAAACATCCTTAATAGGGCCAAAACAATAAATGTAGAGCCAGAAAATACTGACTAGACCCGCATGTAGCACCAAAATTCTTTCAGAACTGAACTGTAGACACTCAAAATCCTAACTGGACCAATTTTAGTCCAGAAATTCTGTCTGATATCGAGTATCAGTCTACAAAACACTGACTGGACAACATTGTTGTGCCACAAATCTGTCAGAACCCAACTGGAGCACCACAAGTTATTTCTGAAACTGATAAAACTTGGTGGTCCAGACCCAGAAACTCTTGAGCAGACCAGACTCCAGCTTTGAAATTCTGTCTGAACCTGATTGTAGGCCCACAAAATTCTGACTAGACCAAATTATACCCCTATAATTTTGCCTTACTCAACTGTAGCCCTAAGACTCTGTCTGAAAAGGACTGTAGACCCAGAAAATACTCATTAAACTCAACTGTAGCCCTAAAATTCTGTCTGAAAAGGACTGTAGACCCAGAAAATACTCACTAAACTCAACTGTAGCACCAACATTCTGTCTGTACTAGACTGTAGACCCAAAAAATCCTGACTAGACCCGATTGCAGCACAGAAATTCTGTGTGAACCAGAGTAACAACATTCAAAATAATGAATCGACCCAATGAAAGCACCACAGTTCTGCCTCAACTGAACTATAGACCCAGAAGATCCTGATTGGACCTTATTGCACCACTAAATGTTTGTCTGAACAAGCACTGAAAAGATTTGTACACCCACAAAAATCTTAACTAGACACAATTAACCTATGAACTACTGGCTTGACCCTGTAGCACCACAAATCTTTCTGATCTGGCACAAGAAGTCTTGCAGAACACCATTGTAGACCCACAAGATCCCAACCTGACCCAACTGTAGCACCACAGTTCTGTTTGAAACCCACCTGCAGCCCAAACAATGTATTTAAACGCAACTGTAGTTGCAAAATTGAAATCTCCAAATAATAAATGAGTTTGCTCAGACAGGCTCTCTCAGAATATTGTCTGAGTGCTGTGATGAGCACCAAAGACTGATAAAGGACATGTTTGGACAAACGCAAGGTCGAGAAGAAAACAGCCTATTTGTTGTTGGAGCCATATTTCCTAATGAAACTTAACGGAAAGGTCACCGGGTCACCTGACCTCCTTTCTTGAACAGTTTTGCCCTGCCGGATGGCCATGAGGAGGCTTTAGACAGACTGGCGCAGAAAACACCTACTCCCTCAGCCCCCCCACCCACACACACACACCACACACTCCGCTATTATTCTTTAATTATGCTGTGTTTGTTTGGACGAGGAACCGCCGACCGCAACAGAGGCAAACTCCACACGACGCAGCTTATGCGCTGCACAAACGACTGTAATCATACAGGGCACAGTGTAATCTAACACAAGCCATTATAATCCAAACTAAGTTTTCCCAGAACTAACAAGACAATAAAACTGAATACAAAAGGAGAGCACCGAACATAAGCCTGCTGTTAAGTTTTGTAAATAAAATCTCATGGCGATCCACCCCCTGCAGAACAAGATTTGTGCTTGAACCTATATTAGAGTTATGGCTATCGTTTTGCTTTGCATTCAATTTACATCACATAATTATTCAGTAATTAATGAATTACAGAACTCCGATCACGTTCATATTGTGTAAAATCCCGTTGGACTGCACACTTTTTTCATTTTTGCATATTGTAAAATTTACGGTACTGTGCCAAATCTGGAGCCCGGTACTTTATTTCCGTGCAAACAAGTGTGCAAATAAGTGCAAATGCTGTGATGTGTGTGCGAACATACATGAAAATGTTACAAAAAAAGAGTTTGTAGATTCTAACCAGCATTAAAGTCAATATTCGGTGCGACCACCGTTATTCTTCTGCACAGCCTCAACTCTCATTGCCGAGCTTGTTTCTTTCCACCTTCTTCAGGAATGAGAGAGTGCAGGCAGGTTAGAAAGGGTGGAGAACAGGAGATGCGGAGTGATCTGTGTCAGATGGGAACCAGCGAGAGTGAAAGGGAAGAATTACAGGACGGTAGTGAGACCAGCTATGTTATAGGTTGGAGATGGTAGCACTGAAGAAAAGACAAGAGGTGCAGCTGGAAGTGTTAAAGATGCATAGATTTGCATCAGGACGGACAAGGATGGACAGGATTAGGATCAAGTATATTAGAGGGACAGCTCAAGTTGGACAATTTGAAGACAAAGCCAGAGAAGCAAGACTGCCAGGATGGAGCTGCCAGGCAAGAGGAGAAGAGGAAGACCAAAGAAGAGGTATATGGACTTGGTGAGAGAGGACATGCAGGTGTCCTGCATGAAAGAGGAAGATGCAGAGGATAGGAGGAAACGAAGATGGATGATTCACTATGGCAACACTTAACGAGAACAGCTGAAAGAAGAAAAAGAAGAAGTCAGGAACAGTTCTCCAAGCTTCTTGAAGGCTCTTCTTGAGATGACGATTGCCTTTTGTTCTCCATTCTCTGTGGAGATGATCCCACACTGCTTCTGTGTCTGAGACTGCTCAGGTACAGGGACTGGACTGAAAATGAGGACCAGCTCCTGAAGCTTTTCCGCTCTTTCTCAATTTTGAAAAACACTGTTCTATATTAGCATAGAACTAATATGTACCAGAGGCAAACATTACCCCAGCAGTGGGATGGATTCAGACACTTATGGGGGGAGTTCCAATGGAGAACATGACGGAGAGGAAGAAAAAGCTTCTCCTGGGGAACGAGAAGAGCCTAGCTCATACACCAAAGCTCAGTGGGACAGTTTTGCTCCTTTACTATCTCGGAGACAAGCCTCAGGGCCGGAAGAGAGACGGAATAAGAGAAAAGGAAGAAAAAGAGAGCTGATAGAAGAGTGTGCAGAACCAGAAATCCCCTGTTGCGTATGCCTGGAGCGCTAATTGTGGTCCCACAGCATTGAATGGATGGTGCTTTGTAGTGTGTGTGTGTGTGTGTGTGTGTGTGTTTGTCTCCCTCGGGTGTGTGTATGTCTCGTAGCAGCCGGCCCTGAGCTACGCTGTAGGGTCATGCTGTTTCCGTGCATCATTTACATTTGCGTCGGCGCCTCGTGACAGCTTCTTTTATCCACTGGCCATTGCATCATCACTTCATCCTGTCTCTAATACCAAGTCCCCTGGCCTTTCAGTCTGATTCTGGCGTTTCCCTTTCTCTCAATGACTCCCTCAGTCTTTCTTTCTTTCTCTGTTTCCCTGCTGATTACAGCTCATGATATAATTAAGTAGCTCATTTTACAGTTTGATGTATTTGAGTTGATCCTCCATTATTTTTATTTTCATCCCCAACATCCAGACCGTCTCAGACTAAATGGACACAAACACAGAAGAGACGTCCCTCTGTGTGTCCATCGGTGCAGGACAGAGTGAAGGAGAGTGAGAGAGAGGACAGGGAGAGTGGACGGTGGAGTTCAGGGTGTGTGGAGTGTGTGTCCGTGATGGAGAACTAGTAGAGACGGTGATGAAAGTGAAGCGGTGAAGTTCATGTGGATTATTTTCAGTAGATTGTTTTTATTGGAGTTGAAGTTCGAGGCTTTAATAGTCTTTAATTCTATTAATATGGAGTGAGATTCAGTTCACTTTCAGCACAGACAGACGCTCCAGACGTCCTTCAGAGGAGACACGTCTCACTTTACACTCTCAGTACACTCCTGTACTTTTACTTTACACTCTCAGTACATTCCTGTACTTTTACTTTACACTCTCAGTACTTTCCTGTCATTTTTAATTTCAGTACATTCCTGTACTTTTACTTTACACTTTCAGTACATTCCTGTACTTTTGCTTTACACTCTCAGTACTTTCCTGTACTTTTACTTTACACCCTCAGTACATTCCTGTACTTTTACTTTACACTCTCAGTACTTTCCTGTACTTTTTAATCTCAGTACATTCCTGTACTTTTTACTTTACACTCTCAGTACATTCCAGTACTTTTTCCTCTTCTACTGAGTAAAACACTTTTTACCTTTATATTTAGTTATGGACAGTCTTCATCTTTTTCTGCTTGATGCTGATATAACTTTATTTATATATAATAGATTTTAATTTGTGTACTTTGGTGCTGTAGTCAATATTATTTTTTATTACTCAAGCACTAAACTAATAAAGAAACTTATAGATGGATTCGTGAGCATCAGACAACGAGTTCATTTTCATCTTTAGCAGAAAAACAAATGATATTAACAGAAAACTATCATGAACACGATTGCTAAAGCATAGATGTACATGATAAGAAGCCTGCAGCACTGCTGAGCTGAGCTGAGAAGACCTATAAAGTCTTTTAGACAAACCTCAGAGCCAATGTGGTGGGAACACACTCAGGAACCACAGCGTCCACCAGAAGAGGAGAGCCGTATGCTGAGTCAAGCCCAGGACACGCAGCCAACACATAAACAAAATCACACAGACGTCTCTGTGTCCCCCAACAACCCCTCGAGTGTCTCTTCTGCTCAGCACTTCCTTTTTCCATCCAGCCAATCTGTCTGCAGCATCTCCGCATGCATGCTCTTCAGAATAAAGATCTTTAAGATCTCTTCTCACACTGATTTGGAACACAATGCATGTATTCTAAAGTGAATACTTCTGTGCAAAAGTCTTTGGCCCCTCATTTCTTTATATTTTCCTTCCAGACATTCTTGCATTTTAATGTCTTGGTTGAAGAACAGTTCTCCAGATCTTCCTGAAGGACAGTGTTGTTGGCTCTCATGTTCAGTCAGTCTCTGTACTAGAGCAGTTCTGCAGATCTTCCTGAAGGACAGTGTTGTTGTCTCTCATGTTCAGTCAGTCTCTCTGTACCTGAGCAGTTCTCCAGTTCCCTGAAGGACAGTGTTATTTGTCTCTCTCTCTCATGTTCAGTCCAGTCTCTGTACCTGAGCAGTTTGATAGTTCTGTGTTGGTTAATCCACACAGTGATCTACGTCTGAACCTTCAAGCAGAACAAAGCATCTAATTTAAGACATGAAGCAGTGAAGAACCAAGTGCAGATTATTCCAGATGATCAGGTGATTGGTTTACTGCTGATGCTGAACACTAAACGGTTCTTTATCTAGAACCTTGTATCTTTAGACACTTTACAGCCTGGCCTACAAACATGAGTTCTCATCTCATTAAATCTGCTCAAACCAAGATGAGACAGTTTTATAGGAATCAAACACTCTTTATTCACCAAAACATCACAGTGGAAATGGGGCTACAGTCAGATTCAGACAGAACTTTGTTGGAGTCAGATTTGGAAAGAAAACTTGGGCTTAGACTGAGATCAAATGGCAGTTGGATTAAGACGTGTTGAACTACAATCTGGATTGGGGTGAAATTTGTTGGATTACTGTTGAGATTAAAGAGAGATTGTTGGGATTGGAGAGATATTTGCTGAGCTACAAACAAGATTAGAGCAATCTGATATTTGTCAGGCTGCAGTTGGATTCAGACAGAATTTAGTGAAAAAAGTGAAAGTGACAACCCTTGTCATTGCGAGGTCACGGCACAGCACACATGAACCACAACGAAATTGGACCTCTGCATTTTACCCATGCACACTCAAACCCGTGCAGCAGTGGGCAGCTATTGAAAGCGCCCGGGGAGCAGTGATGGGGACTGATTACGATCAGAAATTAGTCAGGCTACAGTTGGGATTAAAGAGAAATATGTTGGGATTGGAGAGATATGTGTGCTGCAGTCAATATCAGAGAAACCTGTTGAGCTACAGTTGAGTTATAAAGAGCTGCGAGTGGCGTCGTCCAGATTGTTGGTCATTTTTACAAGTTTTTAGCCTTGGTACGATCCGAGCCAAGTGTTCGATCATTTAGTCCCAATGTTCAGCTCTTGGCTGAGCTACATTTGGAGGAAGACGGGCAGCTGCGTGCATTTAATTATGGATCGTACCATTATTTTGGGCATAAGGTGAGTGTTTACACAGCATCAGGAGGGCCGTGAAAATAAGTTTCAGGTTAAATAAGTAAGTTTACCCTTTTTCGGACAAAGTAAAGGATCAGAATGGAGAGAAGGTGATCTCACTGCGGTGTGTTGTTGTTCGCGGGATTGGCTCGTTCCGGTGTTTGGTGCCAAAGCAGAGGGGGAACTGGGAGTGAAGCGTGAGGCCGCCGGCCCAGTCCAGGGAATGATATCATGGAGTTGGCAGCGAAGGTGTGAGAGCAGGTGCAGAGAAAAGAGGCAGGATGGCATACGGCTAAAGGGCAGAAACACACACTTGCATAGACACGGATTCACGTCCACACAAACATGGATATGTGAGGAGTGGGAAAATAACACGGTAGGGGGACGTGGGAGGCCCTCGCACCGACGACCACGGAAATAGATACAGTGTTTTCCCCCAACACCATAACGTCGTCCAAACATGACCTTGGTGAAGCATCCAGAAGTCAGTGGGACCTGAGAGAGCTCGCTGCTTACTGTATATACACCGACCGTGAGCTGAAGTTATGTCACGCTGATGTTCTCTCCGCATTCAGAAAAGAGCTGCACAACATTTACAAAATAATCCCACACGCGATGCTGCTCGTTCCTGGACCGTTTGCAAAATAATGACTGACGCGTGTCTCTGAAGCATCTGCAATACTGCAAAAAAGTATATATATAGACAGGGCCTTGCAGAAGTACTCACCCCCTTGGGCATTTTTCATGTTTTGTTGCCTCACAACCTGGAATTAAAATGGATTGTTTGAGAGTTTGCACCATTTCCTTTACAGAAGATGCCTACAACTTTGAAGATGTATTTTCTTTTTTATCGTGAAGCAAACAACAAATAGGACAAAATAACAGAAAACTTCATGCATAACTGTTCACCCCCCTAAAGGCCGTACTTTGTAGAGCCACCTGTTGCGGCAATTACAGCTGCAAGTCTCTTTGGAGTCTCTATGAGCCACATCTTGTGGTTTTTTGCCCGTTCCTCAAGGCACAACTGCTCCAGCTTCTTCATACTGGATGGTTTTTGCTTGTGAGCAGCGATCTTCAAGTCTGACCACAGATTCTCAACTGGATTGAGGTCTGGACTTTGACTGGGCCATTCCAACGCATGTAACTGTTTCCCCTGAAACCACTGGAGTGTTGCTTTAGCAGTGTGCTTCGGGTCATCGTCCTGCTGGAAGGTGAACCTCCGTCCCAGTCTCACATCACACACAGATTGACAGGTTTTGCTCAAGATCATCCCTGTATTTAGCACCATCCATCGTTCCCTCGACTTGGACCAGTTTCCCTGTCCCTGAAAAACATCTCCACAGCATGATGCTGCCCCCACCATGTTTCACTGTGGTGATGGTGTTCTTGGGATGATGGGATGTGTTGGGATTGTGCCAGACAGCATTTTCCTTGATGGCTGAAAAGTTCAATCTGACCAGAGCATCTTCCTCCATACATTTGGGGAGTCGCCCACAGGCCTTCTGGCAAACTCTAAACGTGCCTTCTTATTGTTAACGTTACGTAATGGCCGCTCTTCCATGAAGCCCAGCTCTGTGGA
>JABMDN010018079.1:0-12639 GCA_017165825.1 Hepsetus odoe
TACTGTACATCAGTCTTGTAACTGCGAACTGGGGACTGGGGTCAGGGGTGGGATTGGAGGGATGTATCATCTCATCAGAACTGTTAGCAATTCATGTGTTTGTGTTTATTCTCAGCTGTAACGAGAGGCCACAGTCTGGAGGACATGTGTAGAGACATGGCTGATGATAATGACCCCCACGACTACGAATACATCGACGAAGATGAGCTGGAAAACATCCGGAAGAAGCTCAACGAACAGTCCGTTAGCGTTCCTGCCAAAGGGAAGCCGAGTAACACGATATAATTACACTATCGGGGATGGGGAGGAGGAGGACGCTGGAAAAAAACAAAATGTTGAACAGACCTGACCTTCCTAAAGTGATCATTTGGTCCTATTTATTTAACAACATGGTCAGTCAAGCAAGCCATGCCTAAGGTCTGTAGTTCTTTAGCTCTGTTTCTATTATTCAACCAGTGATGGAAGCCCCATCAATCAGGAACACACTTCTCAGAACATGTTCAGAACCTCTAACAGAACCTGCTGGTGTGGTTTCTGATGCTCTACGAATCAATTAAACATTAATTCAAGTTAGCATGAATCAGAACAGTGGCGGCCTTGAACAACTTCTCTACTTTTTCAATTTAACCTGCAAAATCACATTGAATAGCTTTTCGTCGTTTTCCGAGAATGTTAAAAGTCTTGAGCATCTCGTTTCTTCATGTTTTCTTCCAGGCTTTCTTGTCATTTTTAACATGTTGTTGAGGAACAGTTCTCCAGGCTTCCTGAAGAACAAAGCTCTTCTCCTTTTCAGTGCAGTCCCAGTACCTTTTAGTGCCCTTTTAGGATAAAATATAAAGAAACGATGGGAGACTCACGACTTTTGCACGGTACTGTTACATGCGGAGGAATCCTTTGTTGCCGTGTGCAGCCTGGCACTGCAATCGGCGATAAATCCAGTGGAAGACAAGCACTGGACACCGAGCAGGTCCATCGTCTTAAAAATGTGCATTTAGCCACTTGTTCTTACTTTGTAATAAAATCTTAAATACACAGTGAAAGTGTCCAGTTTGTTCAACTGGCCAAACTGGTGATCGCTGGTTTCTGCTGTCGCCATTTTGCAACGAATATATTTTCGCTTTCTGGGAGAAGAGCATCAGCAGCTAAGCCGGCTTGATTTATTTTTTCTTGAAGTCCTGAATAAGTACTGAGCGTCGGAGATCAGTTTTTAATGCTCGGCCTTCCCGTGAGCGTTCAAGCTTTAGAGAACTTTCAAACCACATGACGTGTGCGAATCCCCACAGTTACAAAAAACAGCTCCTTATATGGACATTCTGGGGGTGTGTCCTGAAGCTCAAGGCTCCTGATGGCACATCAAAGTTTGTTTGGTTTCGAATTAAAGTGAATTTTGAGTTTAAAACATATCCATCATGTCGGATTAAAAGTTGTGTGTGTGACATCGGCTTATTTAAAAAACTGAATTTCTGATGTTTATCTTTTTAAAATTGTTTTGTATTTTTTATGTATATGGGTAAAAAAAGAACGGATTTTCTAAAATGTATCAATTTGACCATCATTATGATTTAACACAAAACAAACCAATACTAGAAAAAAAAACTGCATTTGAAACTTTCAGAAGATTTAACGTGAGCGAGTGTGACATCCAAATATTTGTACAGATCTCAAATGGCCTTTTTTAAAAATCTAATTAAGAAGAAAAGAAAAAATAATGGATAAATAATGGATATAAGCCACTCTGTACTGTTTATCCCATAAACCAAAAACGACCATTTTATGAAAGTTGTTATGAACTTTATAAAGAAGTGTTGAAAGTGAAAGTGACTACTCTTGTCATTGTGGATCGCAGCACAGCACGACACAACGAAATTCAACCTCTGCTTTCACCCACACACACGTGCAGCAGGGGGCAGCTATGGAAAGTGCCTGGGGAGCAGTGACAGGGACGGTACCTTGCTCAAGGGTACCTCAGGGCAACCTACCGGTGAGGGAATCGAACCCACAATCTTCCGGTCCGGGCGACTCCCTCAGCACTAGGACGCCGCTGGTGGTTTATGTCAGTTGTCAGAACAGTTCTTACACGTTCTATCATTTGTGTGTAATATTATGGGCTTTTTACGGTCCTCTCCAAACATACTGGAACATCAAGACCAGTTCTTTTCCTTTCACACTGACGAAATGTGAATTTGAGAATAAACAGTGAACATGAGATGAGAGATTCGATTTTCAGCTTTTATTTCAAGTGAGCAAAAGTATTTGAGAAGGACCTTTATCCAGCCTGCAGCTAAACAAAGTAGCTCTTTTCTTCTCTGGTGATGGATTTCTCTGGATGTTCAGTGTAAAGTTGTCTGTTTACTGACTCGACAGGAGAACTTGCAGCGAGCATGGATTAGGAAGTGAGACCAGCTTTAAAGTCAAGGAAGGTAGACTCATTACTGCCCCTCGGTGTTCGTTTCAGGGATGTGTTAACAGATCACTCTTCACAGTGGGTGTGTACAAGCATAGGAATTTAATTTGACATCCATGTTAACAATGTTAGATCACATGGTTCCAGAGTGTAAAGACATATCCAGCACCTGGGGAGCCCTCATGGGGACAATACCTTGCTCAAGGGTATCTCATGGAAACCTACTGTCCAGGATTCAAACCCACAACCTTCTGATCCTGAGTCCTAGTCCTTGAAAACCCAGTGTAGAACATGGGGACAGGCAGGTTCTCTGAGCTTGAAATGTCGGGACCATGTGGATCATGAGCAGATAGGTAGAATCCACACTTTTGTTGCCTCTGGGCCCTGAAGATCCCGTATGAAATATAAATGCTTTATGGAGCAGTGCTTTCTTTTAGACGTTCTTGGGGCAGTGGTGGTCTATTGTTTAAGGGACTAGACCCCAGAATCTTTATGGTTTTGAATCCTGGACCAGTAGGTTGGCCTAAGGTAAGGTTCTGTCCCCATCACTGCTCCTTGGACGCTAGATATGGCTGCCCACTGATATACGGTGTGTGTGGGTTAAATAGGATGTGGTTCATTTTGTGATGTGCTGACAAAATAATACTCTCACTTTCTTCACTGGAGATCTCAAATTTTCTAACAGGCTTGTTTATGGGGCATCTTCTCAGCATGTGACTGTGTTTGAGAAGTTGTTTGTCAAAGGAAGTTTTCAGCATTTGGTGACCATCTCGGTGAGGACAGACAGCATGCTGGAGGTGGCGAACTGCGGGTTGAGGAGGAGGTCATTCAGCAGGGTGCAGCCTTTCTCACGGGCAGCGGGTGAACACATGGCACGCTGCCACATGGAGAGCAGGGATCCACCTGGAGACAGATGCAGGACAGAAGAATGGCTTTTGGTTTACTCCTCCATGTAAAAGACTGAACCGACTGGATGCTTTGAATTAACTTCAAAATGAGGAATTCGACTGGTTTTCCATGGTGTGGGCCTCAGAAAGACTTCAGGTCAAAGGAGGACAAGCAGCACAGTTTCCCTCCTCATACCTGATTTTACTCGTCTTTCGGGTAAAAGAGTTTGAGGAGGTAAATGACCCAGATGTGATGGACATCCACCCCCCAGGACCTGAGCTGGACACCCCTTATGTGAGCCGTGATGAGAAAAAGAAGTCCATTCAAGCTTTCATTTTTTATGCACTTCTACTAGACCACCACTAGAGGGAGGCATTAGCTGGTATTTTTCATTTTCATTTTTCATTCACTGTGTGCAGACATCACCACTGTTACACTGCCCTCGTACAGATCCTGAACTACTCTCACATACTTCTCTGCAACACCAGACTTCTTCATACAAAACCACAATTCCTCTCTAGGCGCCCTGTCATCTGCTTTCTCCAAGTTCACAAAGGCACAATGCAGCTCCTTCTGACCTTCTCTGTACTTCTCCATCAACACCCTCAGAGCAAACATTGCATCTGTAGAGCTCTTTCTCAGCATGAAACCATACTGCTGTTCACTGATCATCACCTCTTTTCTTAACCTGCTTCCACGACTCCTTCCCAGAACTTCATGCTGTGGCTGATCAACTTTATCCTTCTATAGCTACTACAGCTCTGTTCATCACCCTTGAAAAATCTGGTTATCCAGTAACTCTTAACTTCCCTGCAGTTTCTGTCTCCTGCCTCAATTCCACCTTGCAGTATTCCTGTGTTGGTGTGGACGTGTCCAGAGGAGAGACGAGGAGTATATCAGTAGATGGATGTTGAAGATAGAGCTGCCAGAAAAGAGGAGAAGAGGAAGGACAAAGAGGAGATGTGGTGAGAGAGGACATGCAGGCGGTTGGTGTGAAAGAGGAAGCTGCAGAGGACAGGATGTGGAGATGAACGATAATGGGAGCAGAAGAAGGTTTGTTCAGCGAAGAGGTCATACACACCCAACAGCTTGTTGGCTGTGTTCATCCAGCTGAAGATGTACAGGGTGTGGTTCTCCTCTGTGCTGAGGTCAGGGATGTTGGGAGGGCTGTCCGTCTCCTGCAGCACTCGGCTGGGCAGTGGAACCATGAACTGGACGGACTTCTCCAGGCTGGACGGGAAGTGGGCGGCGCCAACGTACTGAGCTGCGTTCAGCCAGCTCTCGCTGAAGGACTGCTCAGGGCTGGAGTACTGTACCCTCCTACAGGGGGTGCGCTTAGTTAGGAAACATTGTCCAAAAGCTTATCTTACCTAATCAGGACAAATGGCTCAGAAAATGAGCGAGCGACTTTTAAAAGGCCAATACAGTGGCTCACTTAGTGGCGCAGGTGGTAGAAGCTGCATCAAGGGAGGCCAGTTCCGCCGACCACATCAAACCCAGAATCTGGTCTTTCTTCTGCTCCTCAGTCATGTCTGATTCACTGATGGTCTTCAAAGACTGCAGAAGAGAAAGTCATGAAAAATAGCCTTGTCATGGTGTGGAACCCAAACCTTCTGCCTTCCAACAGAACAGTCTGGATGAGTACCTTGAAGAATGTGCCCCATTTGCTCATGGCATCAGGGTGAACAGTGGAACAAGTGCTGGAGCAGTAATCGCTGGCCAGTTCTTCAGGCACCTGGACCTCCACCTGTACCTGACCGTCCCCCACCACACCTGACTCAACCGCCGCCAGGAACGGGAGCACGGACAGGTGGTAGTTCACACCTGGACAGAGGTAGAGGTGATGAAGCAAGACAGAGAACAGCTATCGGGTGGGAGGATGAAGAAATTCTGACACATGGAGTTACGTGTTTATCAGCACCACTTACATCCCCACCAGCTGCTGCTCGCAATACACACTGGGCTGGAGCTCTCCTGCCCACAGGTGCTCACACCTGAAGGGTCGACCAGCCGACCTGAAAAGGAGAAAACAAACACCACATGTTTGAATCTTGATAGTAACAAAAAACATCACCTTATATGGAAGTTCAGGAGGAAGGCCTAGGCTTCAGACGTCACACTGATTATTAAAGCAGGTTGAATTAGAGTTCTTATTATTAGTAGTAGTAGTAGTAGTAGTAGTAACCTATATTATTGGGTCTAAAAGCAGAAAAAAGTTCATATGAATTCTAAATATGTAAAATAGTTTACCCCAATAATAATAATGGGTTTGAATCCCAGACCAGCAGGTTACCCTGAGGTACCCTTCAGCAAGGTACCGTCCCTATCACTGCTCCCCAGGCACTTTCAATAGCTGCCCCCTGCTGGACAGCATGTGGGTGGGTAAAATACAGAAGTGGTTCACTGTGTTTTACAATGACAAGAATAGTCACTTTCACTTCCATGCCGGTTTTTATGTTGGTGGGTACTTGCCTATGGACCTGTGGCTCAAGATGTCCCAGGTTCGAATCCCCCCTCCAGCACTACCACCACTGGGTCCCTGAGGAAGACCCTGAACCCTGAGTGTCTCCAGGGGGGACTGTCCCTGTAATCAGGACATGGAAGACACTCTGGATAAGAGCATCTGCTAAATCCCGCAAATGTGTCTGTTTTTGTACAATTTGAGTGGTTCTGTTTTCTGTTTGAGTTCCATTCAGGTTTGTGAAAGGTGGCGTGGAAAACAAGTCATTTTTTTTTTTAGGTGGGTATATTTATTTCTCACACAAAGCGTTTAAGCGATAGGAACCCTGGCTGGAACCGGAGGAACCCCCCCAGAGCAGATCATTTCAATCATAAAATGCACAGGATGGGTTTAATTCCGAAATCAACAGTTCTATCACTCACTTCAAGATAAATCTTTCTCTTTATTAGTGGGAATCAGAGGCCTAACTGGTCACTGAAATATGGTCATGCTGAGTTTATGCTAGAAGATTGGAGTTCTGGTTCACTCTAAGTGGTTCTTAACTCCAACGTTGGGGTGTTTTATGAATGTAGACCCTTCCACAAGCTTACCTGACCTGAGTTTCCAGCCCAGCTGAAGAGGAAGGCCCCACAGAGGGTTCTCGGTATCTCCAGGACCCATGGAGCTCATGTAAGGGTTGGTGGCGTTGATGAGCAACCTGTACATGGCCATCCTCTGCAGGTAGTTCCACGGGTCCGGTTTGACGACCCCGTCAGCCTGTGGGAGCTCGGACAGCTGGACTGGGGCCTGGTCCAAGAGGATCGGCAGGCCGTTCTCAGTCACCACCGCTGCCTCACAGAGGGCGGCCAGAACAGTGACCACCACGAGGAACCCGGTCAACTGCATGTTTGGAAGCGCCGCTGGTCTGCACGAGCACAGGTTGGAGTTCACAGAAGCTTTTATAGACTTCCACAGCGAGACTTTGATCAGACAGAAGAGGAGGTGACTAAAAAATGCCGGAGAGGAAATTTATTAAAGCACAAGTTCTTTGTCCATTTTTGCTTCCTTGCACCAAGCGTAGCTCTGAATCTAAGCACAAATATATAAACAAATCTCACAAAAAACACAAACAGATTTTGATCATTTATAAACAAGAAAATCTAACAAACAAGGTCTCAATGAATCAATAACACAAACACAAAAAAATATATAATTTCCAGAGTAAGAATAACTGAAATGAGCAGAGGTACGTAGAAAAAATTCCCTTTTTTGTGCACTTAAATAAAAGCTGTGCAACAAATTAGCAGATTTGTTTGTTAGATCTAATCATTTTAATGCACATTTTCTAATTTTACTATTTTAGTTGCTAAGATTTTGTGCTATTTGCAGCAAAGGCTCTCCTAGGTGCTGCAATTCAGCTTCTATTAATGACTGTTAGCTTCTGTCATTTCCTAGCTATGGTCCAGAATTAAGAATGGACAGTTTAGACAACAAATGCATGTCAGATGATGGACCACATTTGCAGGTAAGCCATTAAATCACTTTAATATCCTCTGCAGGAGGCCAGTCTGCATTATAAGCTCTAGAGGGAACTTTACAGGTTCTATGGAGCACATTTCAGGTCTGTGTTCTCAGTGTCATCCTAGAAATCACCAGCGCCAGATCAATAGCTCTTACATAACCAAACCAGTGGCCTTCACACTGCAGATACGCTACCAGGGATCAGACGAGACCGAAATGTGAGCTCATTCTAATCTAGTTCTTTATATAAGCTACTGATACTGCACCGTGCAAAAGTTCAGAGACCCCCTCGTTTCTTTTTATTTTTCCAGCGGATCTTCTTGTTGGTGCAAAAGTACTATTTCAGGCCTCTCGAACTTTGTCTTAAATGAGATCACATGAAAGGAGCAGCAACAAATGTGTTATTCAGCTTTAGGCTGCAAAGAGTCTAAAGACACAAGGTTCTAGATAAAGGGGTTCTTTACTCAGCATTCAGCTTTACTGCATTAGCAGTAAATGAATCACCTGATCATCTGGAACCATCTGCTCCTGCTTCTTCACTGCTTCATGTCAAACTGCTCAGGTACAGAGACTGGACTGAACATGAGAGACAACAACACTGTCCTTCAGGAAGATCTGGAGAACTGCTCAGGTACAGAGACTGGACTGAACATGAGAGACAACCACACTGTCCTTCAGGAAGATCTGGAGAACTGCTCAGGTACAGAGACTGGACTGAACATGAGAACTGCTCCTCAGCAACACATACAAAAATACAAGGATCTTTTTATGTAAAATATGAAGAAATGAAGGACTGCTGCACGGCAGTGGTGGTCATGACAGGCTGGGCAATATTGCACAGGTAGAGGAGCAGAGGTACAGGTACACACCTGTCGAGAAAGTACCATGTGAAGGACTGTTTTCTTTAGCTGACCTGAAAATGTAAACAAACTAAGAGACTTTGTTTTCCACACAATATCGATGCAATGCACATAAATAACAAATAATTTACAAGCAGTTAAGAAAGTGACAGGCAGCTTGTAAACAGGTTACACAAAAGTGCAACATCTTAGTAACGGCTCTAAACACTCGGCCACTATGAAACTGCATTCTTTACGGTGTGGGTGATGCCTAGTTCTCCTTCAAACAAATGAAGGGATAAAAATACTACTTCCGTAAAGACTAGATGTCTATCCATTATCCGCCGCTTGTCCCAAACGGGGTCGCACTGGTGTCCAAGCCAGCGCACACAGGGCGAGGACAGGGGACGCACCCTGGACAGGTCGCCAGCCCATCGCAGGAAAGAGCGGGACGGGACGGCACCTTGCTCAAGGGTACCTCAGGGCAACCCATCGGGAAGGGGTTCGAACCCCAGATCCGCCGATCACATGGCCAACACCCTAACCACTAGGCCACCGCTGCCCCAAGACTAGATGTAAAGTAAGTAAAACTTGTGCAAACACCCCATGAATCCTGATTGGCTCTCAATAAAACATTTACTAAGAACTCTTAGGATTAAAAACATATTTACAGCATTAGTCACACGCTCTTATCCAGAGCTGCCTAAAGACAGATCCCTGGAGCTACTTGGGATGAAGAGTCAGATGGCCCTGAAGATGCTCGAACCCACAACCCCTCACCCCCAGGCCTCCCCACTGTTTCAACAGGCCAGAGGCATGACCTTGTAAAAACAGAGAGCTATTTTTCACCTCCATATTCAGATATGGGCCTCTGCAATGATGCAAACTTTGCTGGCTGTTGACAAACTCCAGTCCGGCCGCTGGGATTTGTTCCAATTGGTCTCCATGTTTGGGTTGAGAGTGAAAGGTGTGAAATGTCTTGGTAAACAGCTCGTTTGTTTATTGCTGTCCTAACGAGTCCCTCTGCTTGGAGAGGTGTGAAAAGTGCAAGCAAGCCTAACACCTTTAATGACTTCAATCAGACACGTCCACGGAGACAGCCTTGCATCATTAGATCATTAGCTCTTTAAAGTTTCTTCTTCTGTTTTTTCCAGCTGGTCGTAAACAGATGGTGGAGACTATAATGATTAATATGTCATACAGATGGATATTTTCCATTAAAGTAAAGGAGAAATGTGAGTTTACAACACAGTCACCCAGTGAACCGGCCTTCCAGGTCATCACCGACTTTCCACCTGACCGTGACATGGAGGCCTCGTTTGATGCTCCTGCCAGCGAGCTCAGGAGTCAAAGTGCGCTGTGAAATTTCATACTGAACCTGTACCCTGACACCTTCTCTATGACCTTTCACAGATTGACCTTTAATTTGTTCATGATTCTGCTGAACAATTTACTGTCATATGTCAGATGGACTAAACGCCAGAAGGGAAGATCATGAACTTCGCAAGATTTTGTGGCCAACTGTTCACAGTCAAGTTGGAAAAACTTAACAATAGAACCGTTAACAACTGAGGTTAACTGTAAAGTTTACAGTTTTACTGTCAAATACAACTATGTGCTCTGCTTGACTGTTTCTGGATCGCTGGAAGTCTGCTTGTTGCAAAGCATTTGAACCCCAACCTGAAAGTAAATCTAGAGGTTTGGCAGAACATCACTCACAGGCCCAAATCATTTTCAGTTTGTGCAGGGAGTAGGGATTCCACCAGGAGCAGGTTTAGACCATTACAACCAACAGTAACATCCTAAATATAGACCATGTTCCCTTTAAGGGATTAAATCAAGTTACTGTTGTATACGTGTCTCAAGTTCGCCAACTAGATGAAAGTTCATGGGCTACGAAGATCAGACAGCAGGCAGACAGGATTTTATAGGAGACTGGCGACCCCGAAACACGCTGGTTCAGTAACCTCAACACCATGATCTGGGTACAAAGGCCAGTCGTGTTCACCTGCTTTCGGAGTGTGTGTGGTTTTGTCAGAGATGGCAAACGTCCACACACGCAAGAAGTTCAGTTCAGATCGTTCAGTAAAAAGCTGGAAAAAATATAATTACTGTCTCAGCTGCTTTATTTATTATAAGTGAATAATACAGGAGGAGTATACAAGTAAAAAATACAGGAAAGTACTGAGAGTGTAAAGTAAAAAGTACAGGAATGTAATGAGTGTGTAAAGTAATACAGGAATGTACTGAGAGTGTAAAGTAAAAGTATAGGAATGTACTGAGGAGCGTAAAGCCTAATGCAAGGAATGTACAAGGTATAAATAAAGTACAGGAATGTAATGAGAGCGTAAAGTAAAACTACAGGAATGTACTGAGAGTGTAAAGTAAAAAGTACAGGAATTTAATGAGAGTGTAAAGTAAAAAGTAAAGGAGTGTACTGAGAGTGTAAAAATAAAAGTACAGGAATGTACTGAGAGCGTAAATAATACAGGAATGTACTGAGGTATAAAGTAAAGGGAAGTACAGGAATGTAATGAGAAGCATCAAAGTAAAACTACAGGAATATACTGAAATTATAAAGTAAAATTACAGGGAATTTAATGAGAGTGTAAAGTAATACAGGAATGTACTGAGAGTGTAAAGTAAAAGTATAGGAATGTACTGAGAGCGTAAAGTAATACAGGAATGTACTGGGAGTATGAAGTAAAAGTACAGGAATGTAATGAGCTAATAAGAAATAAAACCCACAGAGATATACCAAGTGTATAGAAATAAAAGTGAGAATTTATTGAAGTGTAAATAAAAAGTAAAGGAGTGTACTGAGAGTGTAAAGTAAAAAGTACAGGAATGTACATCCATGATAATTACATTTTTGTCAGTCTTTATGTTTCTGAGCCTTTAAAGATTGCTAAAAGGTTGCTCCAGAGAGACTGTCCCTGTAATTGGGAAACAGACGTAGATCTGGATAAGAGCTTACGCTAAAAGCTGTAAAAGTAAGAATATGTAAATATTGGGTTTAAATATAGTATTTTGGTGGAAACCGTATTAAATATAATATTGGAAACAGTCAAACTGAGAAAACAGTTTAATGACTAACGCTGTATTTAACGGGAGAATTTACAGTCACAGTACGTGGAATAAATAATGTAAAAAAATAATGTAAAAAAATTAATTAATAACAGCAATTATAGTCAATTTAAGGATGGATAAATATGGATAGTTTTTTTATTTGTGGCAACTGTGATGTGATATTGGGGCCATTTCTGGTAACTGGAACCATGAATCAAAACCAGTGGTTTTCAGACTCATTAGAAATTCCTCACAGGTATTCAGTTGAGGTCGTGGTTGGTGTGAACAGCAATGGTCAACAAAAATATCGAGGAGTCCTAATGGACCAACCACCTGACCCAGTTAGGTTGGTTCTTCTGTGATGTGATCTCCTTGGAGAGAACCCGGTTTGTTATTTGGCCAGATGAGGCTGGGAATAGTGACCTGGTCTGGGCTTTAATGACCACGGGGAGGCAGAGATTAGGGACAGTGTCAGCGACATCGTGGAGCTTTTGAATATAAAGAGGGCAGATTTATCTTGACGTTGGACGATCTACTCGCTCAGCAGTTTGAGGTAAGTAGCTAATTGAGATTGCTCCTTAAATCTGGTAGGATTATAAACCTGTTTCTCTTCATCACCTGTGTGTGGTGATTCAATTTGCATTTACCTGATTTATTTAGAAAGGTTTCAACATCCGTCCCGTTTGTTTCATGGTTGTATTTCAGGACAAAAACAACGGCAGCATGAACTCAAGTCAGGCTCAGATAGTGGACGTCACTCCTCTTTGCTATGAGTCTGTGAACGGATCTTGTCCCAAGATTATCTATCCACTTTTCTTGAGGGTGTCACTTTACTTGTTCTTTGGTTCTGTGTGGATTCTGACAGTATTTGGCAACCTCTTTGTCATCCTGACCATTTCTCACTTCAAGCAGCTTCACACCCCGACCAACTACCTCGTTCTCTCTCTGGCTGTGGTTGATCTTCTGCTGGGAGGTCTCGTGATGCCTCCAAGTGTGATACGTTCAGTGGAGACCTGCTGGTATTTGGGGACTTTATTCTGTAAAATACACAGTAGTGTCGATGTAACCTTGTGCACGGCGTCCATCATCAACCTGTGTTTCATCTCCATCGACAGATACTATGCTGTGTGTCACCCCCTGCTGTATCACACTAAAATCACCCCCTTCATCACAGGGGTCATGATTTCTGTCTGCTGGAGCGTCTCGGCCATGATCGGGTTTGGAATAATATTCCTGAACCTCAATATTCTGGGAATTGAGGATTTTTACTACGAGAACATTGTGTGTGAAGGAGGCTGTGTGTTGTTCCAAAGCCCAGCCTCCAGCACTGCTTCTTCTACACTTTCCTTCTATCTCCCAGGGATCCTGATGATCTTCATTTATATGAAAATATTCCGTGTTGCACGAAAACAAGTGAAATCCGTTCAGGACTGGAAGAGCAGAAGCAGCACACAGTCAGTGTTGAGTAAAGAGGAGAG
>JABMDN010018082.1:0-11109 GCA_017165825.1 Hepsetus odoe
ATAGATAGATAGATAGATAGATAGATAGATAGATAGATCAATAGATAAATAGATAGATACTGCCATACGTAAAATATCACAATACTGTCAGTTTTCTACTCTTTGACAGTAATGAAGCTGCCTAGTAATGCAAAACAGTTGTATACAGTATGTTGATCTTGGCCTTTCAATCATAAGTTCTGAGAAACTGCATAAAATTAAATGTATAATGTGACTTTCTACAAATATTTAAAATCTAATAAAATTAGTCTCTGATGACAATTTCTTACAAAAATCTTATCTTATCTTAAAAGATAGGGGTTTACAAGTTTACACCAACTTCAACAGATGCAAGTCTGTCCTTTCAGGCTGCATCACATCCTAGCAGAGCTGCAAGGCTTTGCAGAGGGAAGTGAAGATGGGTCACAGAATCACGTCACTAACATCCTCAGAACTGTTCTCCTTGAATAATGTGCACTCAAACCAGAAGATTCAGAAACTTTATCCCTAGGTCATGAAATGGCTCAATAAAAGCTAATAATGTGTCATGGTGGCGGGGTGCGGGAAGGATGTCTGCGCAGAGCCAGTGATCCAAGACATAACTTTATTTCCAAAGATTCACCAAAACCAGGTACAAGACCAAAACAGAACCACCTATAACCTAAGGCTTTGCCTATTGACTGAACTGCGCTGAACAGAGCGCCCTCTACCATGACCATACAAAACCCAAAACTTAAACAGAATGTCACAGAACCCCCCCCAAACAAAAAGTGCAACTCCCGGGGCACCAAAGCATGGCCTTGCCCCAAGCTGAGCCTCTGGGGGGAGGACAAAGAACAAAAACCTCCAGCAAGCAAACATAATCAGCCCCCTTAAAGGGTACATGGGCTGGTCTGCACAAACAAATTAACTAGCAAATGAGGGGGGAGATCCTGACCAGCTACAGCCACATCCAGGGCTGCTGACGGTGGTGAGGGGTATCCCAGAGCTTCAGTCCAATTTCTTTTCTTGAAGTGGTCTTTGTCGTGCTGAGAGGGTTTGACCTTGCTTTCGGAGGGCGAATCCGTCTCCACGAAGTTGACTGTGAAGTTCCTTAAAAATTTTTCCTTCATGTCCTGATCCCACACCACACTTGGGACTTTATCCTTCTCCTTGGTTTCGTATTTATGTTTCGCCTTATGTTTTTTCTTTACCTTTCCATCCTTGTCCATCTTTGAGACGACTCCGTCCGTGTTCGAGTGCTTTTGTCTGGTAGGCGTGTTTTCCTTCTTGATGTCCTGCGCTTTTTCCTTCACCTGTTTCACCGACTCAACACTGGAGACCCTGGAAGAATAGTCCGACTTCCTGGAAAGCCTTGTCCTGACCGAGTCTGAAAGAGAGCTAAACACAGAGGATTCTTTAAGGTTCAAAGAGGAAGAGTCTTTCACCCAGTTTGCGCTTGGCATCAGACCTCTGTCCTCCTCACTCTCCATGTCTCCTGTCTCAGAATCTGAGGTGCAGAATTTGTCGTTCTCTTTCTCGAAGCACACTTCCCTGCTGCAGTTCTTTTTTGGCTCCTTCCTCCTCTTCTTGACCTTGTTCTTGTTTTTCTGCTGCTTTTTCTGCTGTTTGGATGTCAGTCAAATGGTCTTGTCCTCTTCTGCCCTGTGGCTCTCTACTCCATGTACCTGCAGGATGAATCTCACAATGTCCAGGTTCTCACCAAAACAGTGAATTCTTAGTTCATTGTCCATACTCAAACATACAAAACGGTGCATAACCTGCCCTCCCCGACCATGCTCCTTGGCAGGGTCCCCCGTAACCTTATGTAGCACTTCTCTAGTGTTGCCCTGTGATGTCCCATATCGCACACTGCCACCATTGATCCTGATGAAGCCGAACTTGCTGTTATAAAGCTATAGGGGACTCAGTGTGAAAGTCATTGCGGAGATAAAATGAGGTATAGATGGGATTGAAAGGCTCAAGTTGAATGTTGATTTTCTTCTTTTTGCCCTCCTCGTCCGTCTGACTGTTCCTCCACTGCTCCACTTTGGAGCTCTCCACCAGGGTTCTAGCTTGCACTTGGGTCTGCTTAGCAAGTTGTGATTTCAAGACCTTCACTTCTGAGCACCAGGTCTCTAATCTGCTCACATACCTCTGACATGCTCTTGCAGCTCTGTGAGTTTACTGGCCTCCCTCCGGGCTTCTTCTAGTTCCACCTGCAGAACGGCACTGTTGTCCTGTACCTGCTTCAGCTCTGCCCTGGTCTGGTTCAGTTGTTGTTCCATATTGGCTACTTCATTCTCCAGTTTCTCCTGCAAGGTTGGAATCTCTACTCCCCTTTGGTTCTCCTGTTTCTCCGTTTTTCTTCAGCCATTCCCTTCGGACCATAATCACAGCTTGCAGTTTTCTCAGGACCTCATTCTCTTTCATGAGTCTACTGACCTCTCTTTGAAGTTCACCATATTCCTGAGCCAGTGCTCTTCCTTCTGTTTCCCTGGTTTCGATTTCCCTCTGACAAAGAGACAAGAGGCCTTTGGTCTCCACAAGTTGCGAAAGCAGATTGGTGATCCTTTCCTCGGCTTTCAGTCTTTCGTTAGTGACCAAAGCATTCACCTGTAGTACGGTGGCTTCTTTCTCTGTCAGCTGCTGGTTGAGCTTGGTTGAGCTCCTGTTGAGTGATCTGAATGTTCATGCAGCTGTTCTGTTCATCTCTTTGGTGAATGTCCATGAGAAGTGCGGTTTACATTGACCTGACTGAGCTTTTCTGATTCAACCCTTAGTTTCTCCTGGACACTATTCAAGCTTTCAGTTAACCACATAATCTGTTCTCCCTGGTTCCTTTTATTTTCTAGATACCCAGCCTGCTTCTCCTCAAGTTCCCATCTAACTTTAGCCAAATTCTCCTGAAGAGAACATACCTCAGACTGGTTGCTTTCCTGCAGCTGGTGATTCCTGGCCTGGAGGGAGATGTTTTCATCTTCCAATCGCTACACTTCCCCTCCAGTTCCTTTGCCTCTATTTCTGTCTCCTGAAGCTTCTCTGAGATGTGACAATTGACCAGTGTAACATCCCTTAACTTAACCTTCAAAACATCAAGATTCCGTGGACAAATTTCATGGTCCTTGGTGTTGAGTTCAGCCTCCATCTCCTGGAGCTGCTCAGCAAGTACATGTTTGGCCTGTCTTTCTTCGCCCAGAACAGACAGCCAAATGTTTTCAGATTCCTGAAGTGTTTGTTCCAATCTCTGAATTCTCAAAGTCAGTTCACTGATTATTCCATCTTTCTCACTAACCTGGAGCTGCTCCTTCTCTGCTTTCTGCCTGGCAGATGGATTAATGGTGCTGGGTTTGGGGGTTGACTCCTTGATGCCACTTTCCATGCTACAAAGGGCCTTCCTGGTCGACTTCCCTCGATACACAGCGCAGGGGGTATTTTCTGCCGGCTTCCCAATTTTCATGTCCCGCTTTCTCTGTTGCAGGTGGCCTTCTTTGCTGATGTCCCGTGTTGAATGACGCAGTACGCGTTCTCCGCCATTTTCTCGCTGTGATTCACGCAGGGAATGTTATCCGCCATTCTCCTGCTGTGATTCACGCAGGGCGTGTTCTCCGCCTTTTTTCTGCTGTGATTGATGCAGGGGGCGGTTTCCGCCGACATCCCCAGTTGCAGTTGGTGAGGAGCTGCGGGCAGTGAGGAAGGGGCGCGAGCGAAGCCTTTTCCTCCAGCAGGTTGAGGGACTGCCCCATCACCACCATTACAGCTACCAGTGCCTGCTCAATCCAGCTGCTCGTTGGTCTCCAGAGAGGGATCGAGCCGGACTGAGCGCACCAACCGATCCAAGTGTCTTGAGAGCTCCGTGGCGGTTGCGCTCTGTGCTTCTCCGCTCTGCTCTTGGAGCTCCAGCGAACACGCAGCCAGCCCCGCTGGTGTAAAGGTCCTCATACGCTGTATCCCCATTCTGAGGCTCCCTACCAGGGCTGCAAGTGTCCGCTCGTGCTCCTCACACCAACCTTCAAGGCTTGCGGCGTCCAGAGTTTGGTAATTCATTTCTGTCACGGTGGCAGGGTCCGCACCGTCTGCGCAGAGCCAGTGATCCAAGACATAATTTTATTTCCAAAGATTCACCAAAACCAGATACAAGACCAAAACAGAACCACCCATAACCTAAGGCTTTGCCTATTGACTGAACTGTGACATAATGCAAACTTGCATAAATGAATGAATGAATGAATGAATGGATGGATGGATGGACAAATGACTAGTTTGTACAAAGCATACTATATTTTCTATTTTTAAAAAACCCAGTAGGTAATAATACCCACATTAAAATAAAACTACTGTTCAAAAATCTTGTTCTAGATGAAAGGTTCTAACATAGGCTTAAATGGGCCATACCATATATTTTTCTTTTCTTTTTTTAAAACGCAATATGCTATTTGACTTTCTGTGCCAAAAAGTCCATATTATTTTTTTTAATTACCATTTATTTTCTTTGCTCTCTTTATACCAAAGAATGAAATTACTTCTGTGTCTTGAAGGGAGACCTATATTATTGACCTCTGTTTCAGTTGAAAGGTCTGTATAGTGTCTCATTCAATAAGCAGTTCCGGCTATTGGACAGGTTTAAATCACTAGGCTTAATAGGTGGGTGCAGGTACATTTGCTGCTTGTTGTGACTTCCCAAAAAAATTAACTCGAAATGGGTGTATTTCTATAAACTGCCTGTGGGATTGGTATAGCTTAAACATATTACAAGATTTTACATGGTATCGATATTGATAAGTACATAAGTACAAAAAGGAAAAAACAGATGAACAGTTACCAGATTGCTGGACATTTACTGCAGAAGTGGTAAGGGAGGCAGCTAGAAAGGTACCTGGTGTGACATCTGGAAGGAAGAAGGAGGATAAGGAAACTCAGGAGTGCATACAGAAGAAGAGGCTGGCAAAGAAGAAATGTGAGGGTCAGAAAAATTAAGAAAGAAGACAGGGTGAAGAAAGCAGTGGCAAAAGCTAAAAATAAGGTGTTTGTATGAGAGGTCGGACAGTAAGGAGGGTGAAAATGTAACATGTAGCTATAACCATTAGCTAGACAAAGAGACAAAGCTGGGAAAATGGTGCAGCATGTCAGGGCGATAAAGGATAGCAATGGAAACATAGAATGTTAAGCAGAGCTTTGAGCAGCTGATGAATGAGAGAGAAGAAAATGAGAGAGAGAGAGAAGATTGGATGATGTGAGGATAGTGAACCAGGAAGTGCACTGAATAAGCAAGTTGGAAGTAAGGGCAGCTATGAAGAGGATGAAAAATGGAAAGGCCGTTGATCCGGATGATATTCCGGCGGAAGCATGGAGGTGTTTAGGAGAGGTGGCAGTGGAGTTTCTGACCAGATTGTTTAACACAATCTTGGAAAGTGAGAGAATGCCTGAGGAGTGGAGTCGAAGTGTACTGGTACAGATTTTCAAGAATAAGGGTGATGCACAGAGCTGTAGTAACTACAGAGGGATAAAGAGGGATAAAGAGGAGTAGTAGAAGCAGGTTAAGAAAAGAGGTGATGATTAGTGAGCAGCAATATGGTATTATTTTGATCTGTAGCGAGAGTAGGGAGCAGCTTGAGAAGAACCCGGAGAGATGGGGATATGCTCTAGAGAGAAGAGGAATGGAAGTTAGAAAAATGAAAGTGACAACCTTGTCATTGTGAAACGCAGCACAGCACAACACAACGAAATTCAACCCCTGCATTTCACCCATACACACACATGCAGCAGGGGGCAGCTATTGAAAGCGCCCGGGGAGCAGTGACAGGGAAGGTACCAGGGCCAACTCCTTATTCACTAGGCCAACACTGCCCGCTGCCCTCATGTATTCTGTCTTTGCCCTTTAGTTGGACAAAGACAGAATACATGAGTGTGAATAAAAGGGAGAAGAAGTGTGAAGGTGGCAGAATTTAAATCAATCAATAGCAGGAGTGATCTGTGCTTTGCTATAGGGGTTGGAGAATTTTCATTGGGTATGACAAGGATGGACGTGATTAGAAATGAGTACATTAGTACAGATCAGGTTGGATGTTTTATAGATCAAGTTAGAGAAGCAAGGTTGTGTTGGTTTGGTCATGAGATGCAGAGAGAGGACATTCAAGCAGTTGGTTTGAAGGAAGAAGATGTAGAGGACAGGAAGAAATAGAGCTGGTTGATTTGCTGTGGAGGCCCTAAACGAGAGCAGCTGGAAGAAGAGGGTATTAAAAATGGAGACATTTTTTTTGGAGTGATTGTGCATTACAGAGTTATCTGAAACATCAAAATTAATAGCGACCCAGTGGTTTATAATATGTGCCTTAATGGCAAGCTGTGGTCTGCATGATTATTGGGGGTTTTCAGAGTGAAAGAAGAGCTTCAAGAGAGGATGAAGGTTCTGTGGGTAATAGAGGGCGTGATGTGTGTGTGTGTGTGTGTGTGTGTGTGGGACCATAATGTTTGCCTGCTGATAAATGATGCCATGGCCTTTATGACTCTGGGCATGAGTGGATGAACTGGTGATCAGCGAGCCATGGCCTTAACCTGCTAAAAAGGATATATGATAGGTCTGGAGGTCCATTACAGAAATTCACTGGAGGAAACAAATTGCCCAGTTTGCCCCTTATTCCAAATCTATGCAGCCAAGTCATATTTGGTGTCTTGCTTCTGTAGTTTTGCTCTAGATCTACAAGCTTAATAAAGGTTTTGAAATGGTATAGGTAATAAAACATTTTTATGATCGGTGTCAGAAACTACATGGCATTATGCTTATAGAAAGAATATACATGTCTATTACTTGTTAACTACAATAGCTTGGTAGGTCCAGTACAAAAAAAAAAATAAGCAAATAGACAACAGATATGTACTAACTACATTTATTGGAAAAACTGGATAAAAAATAAATCCTGCTGAACATCTTGAGCATTGAGATGATCGTTATTTGACACTAGCTTTCTTTAGCTAGATCCAATGCCCAAAGGACCCAATTCCCCTGGCTCAGACATTTTAATGGTGTCAAAAATGTTTCAGTGGCTTGCTAGATCAGAGACTGATAATCTGTCTTCATGACCAAAAAAAATCCTTTTGTCCTGGACAGGCAATAAAGTTGAGCTCCACAGGTGGTAATTACAGTGGCTAAAGTAATAGTTCAGCTTAAAAAGATCCAGGTTTCCAATTAGCAGATGTAATTTTTCATCTGCTAATTAATCTAGTAATTAAAATAAATAAATAAATAAAAGTTAAAAGGTAGTCATGTAGTTTATATAGTTTATTAGGTAGTCATGTAGTTTATATAGTTTTTTCATATAGTTTATTTTTACATGTTTTAACTCTTTAGTAGTGTGTGTGTGTGTGTGTGTGTGTGTGTGTTTGTGTGTGTGTGAGTATGAGAGAGATAGAGGGAGACTGAATGGAAATGGAAAAGGGACCCCAGAGAATTCATGCCCATTGGAAGCTGAGACTAATTCTAATCAAGATGTACGAATGTGATTGAGGCCATTAAACACTCACTTAAATGTTGATTACAAGGGTAATATTACTAGCTGCTCTCTCTCTCTCTCTCTCTCTCTCTCTCTCTCTCTCTCTTTCTGTGACACACACACACACACACACACACACACACACAAATATACACACACACATATACACATAAATGGGCCAGACCAGACTGAAAGAAGAGAAATGATGGAGAGACGGTGGGAGGGAGGGAGGTAGAAAGACTTTCTGTGACCTTCAGGATCTTCTGGGAGAAACTCAGTGTAGCTCAGGGTGTGTGTGTGTGTGCGTGTGTGTGTGTTTGTGTGTATGAGTGTGTGTGTGTGTGTGTGTGTGTGTGTTAGTTACACAGCTCAGTTGCAGTTTTTACCCTCCTCCTTTTTCAAAGTGATCTAGAGGTCAGCATCTTTGGTTACATTTCTAAAGTTGTGCAACACACATGTCCATGTTTATGCTTTTGATGAGCTCATGCCACACCCATTTTATGGCTGATGCACAGCTGATCTAATTTCCCACTGGTGTTAAGTTTGGGTATGCATAGTAAACACTTCACAGTTCACAAACTGAGGCAGCCTGGGGTTGTAGGGTCTGTGTTTTGGGATTCTCCCCTGCATATGCTTTTAATGTAATCACCATAACCTGTTATCAGTGGTATATTCTGCCTTATATTCTTAGCCCACCAATCAGCACTTGGCAACCATTACTATCCATCATTACTTCTTTGGCAGCATGGCAGCATGTATTTCCTGCTAATACATTTTTAATTTGAAGCTACACATATTCCAGTGATGTGCCTGGGGAGATTTTTTAGAAGGCACTAGATACTCTGACAGATTTGGAGGTTACTGATAGGAGCAGGTGTAAATAAATAACAACCTTCCTCCTCCTGTTTGTACTTTGTGAAGTTGGACGGGTCTGATTGGAACGTCCTGTTAGGACAAAAATAGTCAAGTGTTAGACTGATGACCTGAGCCTGCCACTGAGCAGAAACTGTGGGGAAAACAGCGGCACACACACACACACACACGCGCACACACACACACACACACACATTGTAACTATAACTATCTGCACTAACAACTATACATTAACCAGGTTTTACACCCCAAACCTTAACCTGTAAAGACTTCAGTTCATTTCTTTTTTCATGAATTTTCCAAGAATTTAAAAGTACAGTCTTTCCTTCAAAACCCTATGATAGGTATGAAGAGGCAACATGTGTACAAAAGCTATTTTGTTTTAAAAAATGACATAAAGTTAATTTCTGTTAAAAACTTATTGCATTGTTCATTTTTCTTTGAATGTTAAAATGTAGAGAATTTTAAAAGCATTTATATGGTCTTATTATTTGCTTCTCACTTATGGGATCAAACACAGAGATTGCAGAAACTGGGATTAGGAATATGTAAATTGTAAACATGTATATTTCATGTATATTTATTGTTTTGTGATTTGTGAATTTTGTGATGTGAAATAGATGTAAAGTTACTATAATGTATTATGTAATACTTTACATGAAATACAAATTTAAATAGCATCAAAAAGGAAAAAACAATGGCTCTACACACACACACAAACACACACACACACACACACACACACACACTCACACACACACACACACACACACACACACACACACACACACACACACACAAGGGAACAGGGAAGCTCATAAATGAACAAACTTCTCTCTTCTCCATCTGCTACCTCACTTCTCTTCTCTCTCTGATTTGTGTTCTAAATAAACTGCAGGCTGACAGAGTGAACGGCAGTCAGAATCCATCTGGGAGTGTTTTAATGCAGAGCAGTGTGTGTATGTGTGTGTATCACACAGGTGTGTGTATTACTGCATCACTAGTGTGTGTTGCTTATTCATTACTGGTTTTGACCATCTGTTAAGCCATATTCTCTGAATTGAGCGTTACATCTCACTCAGCTTGCTGCCATGCTTTAGATATGACTGAAAATATACCGTATATCATTAAATCAGCCTGGGAATCTGTCAGGCACACACACACAAACACACACCAGAGGTGTGAAAATGCACTGAGGTTTCAGACTGAAGACAATGATTCAGCTGTCTTGCTTGAAATGTACGGGATTTGGGTATTCTGGGATATTTTTCTAAGGTGTTTTAAACAAGTAAAAGAAAAGCCTGCTGAGAAAGAGTTAAAATAAAAAAGTTAAATAATAATTTTAAAAAAGTTTAATAATATCATCATCATTCAGGATCTTTAACCTGTATGGTCAATTTTGCCAGAATCATCCATTTTCTTTCTTCTTCTTCTTTTTCTTTCAGCTGCTCCCGTTTAGGGGTCGCCACAGCGGATCAACTGTCTCCATTTCTTCCTGTCTTTTGCATCTTCCTGCTTCAAACCGACCACCTGCATGTCCTCTCTCACCACATCCATAAACCTCCTCTTTGGTCTTCCTCTTCTCCTCTTTCCTGGCAGCTCCATCTTCAACATCCTCCTTCCAATATATTCCTCATCTCTTCTCTGGACATGTCCAAACCAACGCAACCTTGCTTCTCTAACCTTGTCTCCAAGACGTCTAACCTGAGCTGTCCCTCTAATATACTCATTTCTAATCCTGTCCATCCTCGTCACACCCAATGAAAATCTCAGCGTCTTTAACTCTGACACCTCCAGCTCCGCCTCCTGCCTTTTCGTCAGTGCCACTGTCTCCAACCCATACAACATAGCTGGTCTCACTACTGTCCTGTAAACCTTCCCTTTTACTCTAGCTGGTACGCGTCTGTCACAAATCACTCCAGCCACTCTTCTCCACCCATTCCAACCAGCCTGCACTCTCTTCTTCACCTCTCTTCCACACTCGCCATTACTCTGAACTGTTGATCCCAAGTATTTAAACTCCTCTACCTTTGTTACCTCCACTCCCTGCATCCTAACCACGCCACTTTCCTCCCTTTCATTCACACTCATGTATTCTGTCTTTGCCCTACTCACTTTCATTCCTCTCCTCTCAAGAGCATATCTCCATCTCTCCAGGTTCTCCTCAAGCTGCTCCCTACTCTCACTACAGATCACAATATCATCAGCAAACATCATCGTCCACGGAGACTCCTGTCTAACCTCGTCCGTCAACCTGTCCATTACTATTGCAAACAAGAATGGGCTCAGCGCTGATCCTTGATGTAATCCAACATCTACCTTAAATGCATCCGTCACTCCCACTGCAGATCTCACCACTGTTACACTGTCATCATACATATCCTGAACTACTCTCACATACCTCTCTGTAACACCAGACTTCCTCATACTAAACCACAACTCCTCTCTAGGCACCCTGTCATATGCTTTCTCCAAATCCACAAAGGCACAATGCAGCTCCTTCTGACCTTCTCTGTACTTCTCCATCAACACCCTCAGAGCAAACATTGCATCTGTGGTGCACTTTCTCGGCATAAAACCATACTGCTGTTCACTGATCCTCACCTCTTTTCTTAACTTAAGCTTCCACTAATCGTTCACCTTAATTTCATTGTGTGGCTGATCAACTTTATCCCTCTATAGTTACTACAGCTCTGTGCATCACCCTTATTCTTGAAGATCGGTACCAGTACACTTCGTCTCCACTCCTCAGGCATCTTCTCACTTGCCAAGATTGTGTTAAACAATC
>JABMDN010018091.1:0-13900 GCA_017165825.1 Hepsetus odoe
TATATATATATATATATATATATGAAATAGATGATATGGACCTCCTCCAGAAGAAAGTGACCTGTAGGCACTTTTTACCTCGTCGAAATCTGGAACAGTACCGTGATGACCAATCCTGCTACAGAGAGGGAGCAGCCGATTATGCTGATCACGCTTAAAGATGGGGAGTATGCATACTGTGCGCCGAAACTCTGCAAAAAACAAACATCACGAGGAAATGTGATGTCAAATGTAAGTGTGATATAAATAATAAGCAACATAATAGAAAAAATGTAGGAAACTTTCACATTTGTATTCCTTTCATATTGATCATTTATTATTTTTAGCATCTGTTAACAGTAACGTCCTGTTAAATGCTGACATTTGAGGGTAAAACCTTGTTAAAGGGGTGTGTCGTGTGAAAATTTGCCCGGATATCCAGCTCAAAGGATCTACACCACCGTTATGAGGCTTCTTGGGCCAGCTGGCTGAAGGAAGCTACAACACATCTACTAAACTTCCTGGGTCAGCCACCTGGTAGGTGCAACACCTCCACTATGAGGTTTACTGAGCCGACCAGGTTAGGAATGTTACGATGTAGCTATGAGGCTATCTTGGACAGCTACTGAGCATCCCACGCTGGACAAGGGAGCAATTTTATCTAACATCTCCAAGGTTTCTCGGGCTGGTTTCCTACAGGGAGATACCCTGCATCTATGAGGTCTCCGGGGTGGCAAGTTTAGCAACTTGTCCTAAAATCTCCAAGGTTTCTCGGGCTGTTGCAGGGAAGCTGCAACACATCTATGAGATTTCCCGGCAAGGGCAGTCGAGTGAATTTAGCAAACATCTGCAAGGTGCCTCAGGCAGGTTTCCTATGGGGAGTGACACAGCTGCTACAAGGTTTCTGGCCGGGCCAGCTGGGTGCATCACAGCTTTGACGCTCCCTGGATGGCCGCCTGAGCTCCAAACCACCTGTGTGGCTTCTCGTGCGATGGAAGGACTCTTTCCAGGTCAGCTATGCCACAGATTCTCAAGCTTAAAGCTTAATGCAGCAGACCTCACAAGCTTTCAACACTTCATCCTAAAAATGCTAACAGTGAATGTTAATAATGGCTAATGGAGCTAGCAAGAAAAATGCTTCCTAAAGTTGTCTACAGACGTTTTCAAACCAAGACGCTGTTTGGTGATCTTGCCTGAACATGGCCCTTGCAGAGACAAGCTGACCGCTTGGCCTCACCATTAGCACAGCAAAGTTAGTAGTGTGTCCACAGCTGCAGTTCAGGATAACCGAGGAGTTAAAAATAACAGCGGGGTTCTTGGTGCAGCCACTTGTACTCCAGTCTTCCAGTGTATAGTTCCAAAACACACATGCAAAGCCTTGGAGTCCCAAGCTGGATGGAGTCTGGAAACCAACACCAACCGGATTAGCATCTCAGTTATCATGTTTAATGCAAGCAATGTCAATAGCTACTCTCAGCACTTCATGCCAATGGATGACGAACATGGTAATGCTGTGGACAATGGATTTGACAATGTAATGGACTTTCATGCCAATGCAATGGATACTCATGCCATTGGACATTAAAAAGGCCAATGCAATGGATGAAAGACATAACAGTGTAATGGAAGATGGACATGCCGACGCTCAGTTGTCTACCTCCCTTTGGTTTACTCAAGCTAAATAAAGTCTGAAAAATTAAACATAAAAATATTGAAAGGTGGTCAACAATTTCCAATTTTATAACCAAATAGATAAAAATGACCAATAACAACTCTTGACGTGACAACTTTGAGTGAGACATCAACACCTTCCTCACCTGATTAAACATGCTGAACTGAATTGAGTCGAGGAGAAAATTTTGCCCCAGATTTCCTGAGATCACCCTTCTCTTTCCGCCCAGGGGATCTTTAAACAGTTTAGAGCTGAAGAACTGGTCGTTATTGTACAGCACGAAGCCGACGTCAACACTAGATTGAATCTGAGATGATGCCACTGAGAGTGAAAAAGTTGAAGCTTTAGTTTTCCCTATCATCATTAGGTTGAAAATGGCACCATCAGCAAATCAGAGCAGATAACAGAGTTTCTCCCTGTGGTCACTGTACCTTTAAACTTGATGGACATCTGTACGTCAACAGTTTCTGGTTGGTATATACTGGTGTTAGTAACATTGATTCTGCTGGCTGCAAAGGTGTCATTTAAACCTAAAAGGCAGAGTGAGGGAAAATGAGAAAAAGAATGTACTTTGGGTGTATTCATCCACTTCAAATTTACTCTGAAATCGGTTTCTTCTCGTCTCCTCAGAACATCAAGTACTGAATCTACGCTCATCAAAGAAAAAGGAAGACCTGCAATGGAGGCTCTTTCCAGCCCAGGCTCCTCAATGCTGGAATAAACTTCTCCTTGTGTTCAGAACTTCTGATTCCCTTATGTCTTCAAGCATCTTCTGAAGACCCACCTCTTTGAGGAATACCACATGGACTTTTTCCTAACCATCCATATCCAGAGCTCAAGTAGCAGTGATAGGGATGGTACCTTGCTCAAGGGTACCTCAGGGCAACCTACTGGTCTGCGATTCACACCCATCCCTAACCACTAGGCCACCACTGTGAGAAGTTGTTAAAAAAAAAATCTACCTATTTTATCACAATACAACAGTTAAAAGGACAAAATACATGAACCTAGAACCTCTTTTTTATTTCTTATTTTGACCTTTGAACTGGAAATGTCCCCAGTTTTATTTCAGGTATCTGTTTATTTTATTTTAGCAACATTACCTGTCAGTTGCGCTATTTGCATTACAAATATGCTGTGATCGAATCAAGTGCAGTAGTACACTGTCCTGTAATAACCGCCTGCAGAAAGAGACGCGTGAGAGACGAAGATGTGATGTCCAACCTCGAAAAGCGTTGAAATGGACTTCTGGTGTTCCAGTGACATTGACCTTCAATGACTGTACTGCAAGGTTTGGCTGCACCAGGAGTGATCCTGTATTGTTGGAATTCATTGAGAAATTCTGCAGAACTTCAGTCAGCCTGTGGAGATAGATACACATACACTAAACTGACCGAAACCCAGACTGCATCACACCACAGATTAAATTCCTGGATGTACCAGCTGGTGGTATTGTCCATTACACCAATGAACTGCTTCGCATTGGCGCTGAGAAGCTGGCTGACCGTTGTCACCGCAGCCAACTTGATGTCCTAAGCAGAAAAGTAAAAGCACAGTTGCTAAGGGTGTTTTCACAAACAAACAATCCATTAAAATGCCAAAAGGTCTCTAAACTCTTTAGGCTTTTACATTCCAGCAGATGGAGGTAAAGCGGTAAGCTCAGCTGAACTCTAAGCCTGATATGGACAGAATATAGATATTGGGAGATAGGAGTATACAGACAAATATGGATGTTTTGACTTATTGGATGATTGATTATATCAGTATTTGAGGATTCAAGCAAACAAGTTAAAACTGTACTTCATTTGCACCTGTAACCACAAAGCTGCATGCTAGTGAGTTCCTGCTGGTGTGGGTTTCCTCCCTTTCAAAAGCACTCATTTAACTTCTCACAGCTTTTTGAAGCAAGCTTCTTGACGCCAATTCATCTAAATTCTTCAAAATTTGAATTGCTTCAGTTTTTTTTTTTAAATAGATTAAACTTCAGTGACAACAGCCTTTTTTAAAACATATTGGTGAATAAATAATGCGTCCTTTTTATAACCCAACATATATAATAACACACTTTTATCCAATTCAAAGAGAACTGACCTTCACCAGCTAGGCTGTATAAAGGAAGCAAAGACCTATGCATTGAAAAGATTGTAAAAAGTAAATCCAAAACGGAAAATGTTAGTCGGCAAAAATTTGATGGATGTCTAAAGAATATAGGAAGGTTTTAAATGGGAAATACATGAGAAGACCACAGAAGGCATCAAAGCACAAACTCTTCAGTTTAAGAAATACAAAATGCCCCGGAGATACAAGAATAAAACTTTTCTTCAAGAAAAGAAGATAAACATGGTTGAAAGTCTAGGTCTCCATCCTAGACTCCAAGTAAAAATTGTTTGCTAATTCCTTAACTTGACTGGAATCAAATGCGTCATTAATTAAACTTATTGAATATTGGTTTGTGATTTGTTTCACAATACCAGCTATTAAACAAAAGTAGTTTGTTGTTGTGAAATTTGCAGTAAAAAAGCAGATTGGTGATTTTATCATTTTCGCAATGCTCTGTACCTCAGTGATGTTCGCCGGAGACAACAGCCTGCTGGCTATCTGTGCAGCGGCGCTGATGTTTTGGGGGGATAAACTGGTAGGTTTGGACGTCAGGATCTGGGCACTGGTGGCTAACAGCTGCCTGTCATTCTGATAAGACGAAAGCTAAAAAATCCAAAAAGTAGCAGGATGTTAGCAGCTATATTCAAAGCAGTTGTTTAAGATACATCCAGAAAGAAAATGCTTAACGGATAATAATGTCACCAACAATCTTAAAAAATAAATAAATAAATTCCTTTAAATTTTAAACTTTAATTTGATTCATAAAGCAACAACAAAATAAATGTACGATTGTTCAATTAGAATTTGAATTTAGTAATGAAACAGTGGTGTTATAACTTTACAAATTTTAAAACAGAAGCATAAACAACTTTACTCATGTTGTTTAATAGAACTTTGAAACAAAGCTGAGATCTTTACAAAAGTATTAACACAAATTATTTTGCATCTCATTTTACACTAAGAATGGATAGCATCGTGGATAATCAGCAAGGATGTAACCTAGAGTGTTTGCATAACCAGCAAATATATTATTAATATATTACTAATTATAGTAGCATTATTAATAATAATGATTTTTAATAATAATATTAAGAATGCTTTAAAGTAGTAACCCCAGAAAGTCCGATTAAAATAACTCAAACATTTACAATGGAACCTTAATGCTTATTGGTGAGAATCTGGTTAAATTCATTGATGAAAATTGTGCATTGGGTTACTTTCACAGATAAATGTTGGACATTTCTACTCTGTTTAGCCATAACTGACTTCTTTTCAATATAGAAAAAGATTAATTATTGATTAATAATCATTTTAATCAAGGTCAGCATTTAAGCAACGACTATTTTGTACTTTTTTGGAGCAAAACTCATGTAAAACATCTTTCATAGCTTGCATTTTGGGTTTGTTAAATATTAAAAAAGCAAATAAGGGCACACAGACCTAAAAGAAAGAAAAAACTATTGCTAAAAGACAACAGTGAGTGACTTACATTTAGATTAATGGAATCAAGGTTCAAGTTACAATCAAGCAGCTGAGGTGGGCCAAACATCCCAGACACATTCAGGCAAAGGGCAGTGGCCATGGAGAACTTAGCTATATAAACACAGAGTGAAAACAAGTCATATATTGCAAAATATTTGAAACGGCTGAAAATTTGATGGCACAGAATGTCATTTTCAATTTCTAACAGGTATTTGAATTTGCAGTTTATTGAATTATTATTTATTATTTTTGTTGTAGGGAAGAAATGAGCTGTGGTACTTTACCGTTGACCGATAACGGGTCACAGACCTCGAGTGAATAACTGAACTGACCAATGATGGCCTCTTGAAATGTAAATTTACCAGTTGTGGTAGCTTTACAGAAATTTGCTGTAGGACAAAAAAAAAAAAAAATGACATCAAATATTCTGAAGCTTCAGCACTCGTACTTGTGTTCTTTATCATATATACAATCTAAAAAAACTTACTAAAAATTGACATATTTCTAACTTTAATTATCTTCTTCTTCTTCTTTTTCTTTCGGCTGCTCCCGTTTAGGGGTCGCCACAGCGGATCAACTGTCTCCATTTCTTCCTGTCTTTTGCATCTTCCTGCTTCAACCCGAACACCTGCATGTCCTCTCTCACCACGTCCATAAACCTCCTCTTTGGTCTTCCTCTTCTCCTCTTTCCTGGCAGCTCCATCCTTCCAATATAATCATCGTCTCTCCTCTGCACATGTCCAAACCAACGCAACCTTGCTTCTCTAACTTTGTCTCCAAGACGTCTAACCTGAGCTGTCCCTCTAATATACTCATTTCTAATCCTGTCCATCCTCGTCACACCCAACGAAAATCTCAGCATCTTTAACTCTGACACCTCCAGCTCCGCCTCCTGCCTTTTCGTCAGTGCCACCGTCTCCAACCCATACAACATAGCTGGTCTCACTACTGTCCTGTAAACCTTCCCTTTTACTCTAGCTGGTATGCGTCTGTCACAAATCACTCCAGCCACTCTTCTCCACCCATTCCAACCAGCCTGCACTCTCTTCTTCACCTCTCTTCCACACTCACCATTACACTGAACTGTTGATCCCAAGTATTTAAACTCCTCCACCTTTGTTACCTCCACTCCCTGCATCCTAACCACTCCACTTTCCTCCCTTTCATTCACACTCATGTATTCTGTCTTTGCCCTACTCACTTTCATTCCTCTCCTCTCCAGAGCATATCTCCATCTCTCCAGGTTCTCCTCAAGCTGCTCCCTACTCTCACTACAGATCACAATATCATCAGCAAACATCATCGTCCACGGAGACTCCTGTCTAACCTCGTCCGTCAACCTGTCCATTACTACTGCAAACAAGAACGGGCTCAGTGCTGATCCTTGATGTAATCCAACCTCTACTTTAAATGCATCCGTCACTCCCACTGCAGATCTCACCACTGTTACACTGCCCTCATACATATCCTGAACTACTCTCACATACTTCTCTGTAACACCAGACTTCCTCATACAAAACCACAACTCCTCTCTAGGCACCCGGTCATATGCTTTCTCCAAATCCACAAAGGCACAATGCAGCTCCTTCTGACCTTCTCTGTACTTCTCCATCAACACCCTCAGAGCAAACATTGCATCTGTGGTGCTCTTTCTCAGCATAAAACCATACTGCTGTTCACTGATCCTCACCTCTTTTCTTAACCTAGCTTCCACTACTCTTTCCCATAACTTCATGGTGTGGCTGATCAACTTTATCCCTCTATAGTTACTACAGCTCTGTGCATCACCCTTATTCTTGAAGATCGGTACCAGTACACTTCGTCTCCACTCCTCAGGCATCTTCTCACTTGCCAAGATTGTGTTAAACAATCTGGTCAGAAACTCAACTGCCATCTCCCCTAAACATCTCCATGCTTCCACTGGTATGTCATCCGGTCCAACAGCCTTTCCATTCTTCATCCTCTTCATCGCTGCCCTTACTTCCATCTTGTTTATTTGCTGCACTTCCTGGTGAACTCTTCTCACATCATCCAGTCTTCTCTCTCTCTCATTTTCTTCATTCATCAGCTCCTCAAAGTATTCCTTCCATCTGCTCAACACGCTCTGTTCACCTGTGAGTACGTTACCATTTCTATCTTTAATCGTCCTGACCTGTAGCACATCTTTCCCAGATCTGTCTCTCTGTCTAGCCAATCGGTAAAGGTCCTTTTCTCCCTCTTTACTGTCCAACCTCTCATACAATTCACCAAACACCTTATCTTTGGCCTTCACCACTGCTTTCTTCGCCCTGCGGTTCATCTCCTTGTACACCTGTCTACTTCCTTCATCTCTCTGTATGTCCCATGTCTTCTTTGCCTCTCTCTTCTTTTGAATACACTCCTGGACTTCTTGGTTCCACCACCAGGTCTCCTTATCCTCTTTCTTCCTTCCGGATGTCACACCAAGTACATTTCTAGCCGTCTGCCTGATCACTTCTGCAGTAGTTTCCCAGCAATCCGGTAGCTCTTCGACACCTCCCAGTGCCCGTGTTAACTCCTGCCTGAATTCCACCTTGCAGTCCTCCTCCTTCAGCTTCCACCACTTGATCCTCGACTCTGCCCTCACTTTCCTCCTCTTCTTGACCTCCAAGGTCATCCTACAGACCACCATCCTATGCTGTTTAGCTACACTCTCCACTGTCACTACTTTGCAGTCTCTGGTCTCTTTCAAACTGACCCTCTGCAAAGAATATAATCCACCTGTGAGCATCTTCCTCCACTCTTATACGTCACCCTGTGCTCCTCCCTCTTCTTAAAATAAGTATTAACTACAGCCATTTCCATCCTTTTTGCAAAATCAACAACCATCTGACCTTCAGCATTCCTCTCCTTGACACCATGCCTACCCATCACCTCCTCATCACCTCTGTTCCCTTCACGAACATGACCATTAAAATCTGCACCAATCATCACTCTCTTTCCCCTGGGTACACTCTCTATCACTTCATCTAACTCACTCCAGAATTTTTCCTTCTCTTTCATCTTACAACCAACTTGTGGAGCATAAGCACTAACAACATTCATTATCACACCTTCAACTTCCAGCTTCAAACTCATCACCCTCCCTGACACCCTCTTCACTTCCAAAACACTCTCCACATACTCTTCCTTCAGGATAACACCTACTCCATTCCTCCTTCTATCCACACCATGGTAGAACAGTTTAAACCCCCCTCCAATACACCTGGCCTTACTACCCTTACTACCCTTCCATCTATCTCTCCATCATATCAGCTAATTCTCTACCTTTACCAGTCATGCTGCCAACATTCAAAGTCCCTACCCTCACTTCCACTCTCCTCTCCTTCTTTCTCTCCTTCTCCCTCTGGACATGCCTTCCTCCTCTTCTTCTTCTTCTTTGGCCAACTGTAGTCCAATTTCCACCAGCACCCTGTAGGCTAACAGCACTGATGGCGGTCGTTGTTAACCCGGGCCTCGACCGATCCGGTATGGAATTCTGTATCGTTGTCCGCATATTGATTTGGCAAAGTTTTACACCGGATGCCCTTCCTGACGTAACCCTCCCCATTTACCCGGGCTTGGGACCGGCACGAAGAAATACACTGGCTTGTGCATCCCTAGTGGCTGGGTTCTAACTTTAATTATAAAAATGTATAATATAGCTTTGACTATTTTAAATTGATTTGCAATAATGCGTGATTTGCAATAATGCGATAATATTTCTAAATTGAAGGCAGGACCAAGATGGTCCTATTATGCCACAATAACAGAGGTCAATGTCAAAGTACTAAATGACACAGAGGCAAACAGATTTGCACGTCTATAAAATAGCCTGCCAATGCACACAGCCATAAAAACAAGTCTGACCTTCGATATCTCCACAGAAATCCACATCCAGTGTTTCAAGTGTTTTACTTTTTCACAGCATTTTCATTCTGCATAGTTAGTAGCCTTAAAAGTCATAATACTAAATAAAATAAACAGAAAATGAAAAGACAAAGACTTACGTATTTCACAGTACATTCCAGAGTACTCGTTAGGACAGAGGCAAACATTGTTTACTTTTTCTCCATTCTGACATTGGCTGGCATTTACAGTTGTACTAATACTTGTAGTTTGGGATGTTGTGGCTGTTGAGGGTACTGTAGATGTTGAGACTGTTGTGGTCGTTGTGGTCATCAGGGTTGTTGCGGTTGTCGAGGTCATTGGGGTTGTTGTGGTTGTCGTGGTCACTGGGGCTGTGGTCGTAGTGGTTATTGAGGTTGTGGTCTCCGTGGTCACTGGGGTTGTGGTTGTAGTGGTCATTGGGGTTGTGGTCGTAGTGGTTATTGAGGTTGTGATCTCCGTGGTCACTGGGGTTGTGGTTGTAGTGGTCATTGGGGTTGTGGTCTCCGTGGTCACTGGGGCTGTGGTCGTAGTGGTTATTGAGGTTGTGGGCTCCGTGGTCACTGGGGCTGTGGTCGTAGTGGTTACTGAGGTTGTGGTCTCCGTGGTCACTGGGGTTGTGGTCGTGTTCGTAGTGGTTATTGGGGTTGTGGTCTCCGTGGTCACTGGGGCTGTGGTCTCCGTGGTGACTGGGGCTGTGGTCGTCACGATCATTGTAGTGGTTTGGTTCATTAGTGTTTGCGTTTGGATAATAGTGTTTGTGAATGTGGTCGTTAAGACTGTTGTGGTCACTGGAGTCATTACTAGGAGCATTGTGATGACAGTAGATGTGGTGGTCATCGCAGCTGCATTAGTAATTACTGTATTTACAGAAAAGAACAGCGGCAAGGCGTGTTAATATCACTGGGTTAAAACAAAACAGCTAAAATGTTTTCTTGGTTTCATTTTCTTCTGCATCACCACTTCCTGGTCAAAGTGGGTAAAATTCCACATTTTTAATATAAAAATTATTTTTGGGGGGTTATTCAGGTTAGCTTGACTAAATTGGTGGTTTATTAGATTTCTCCATAATTTATTTTGTTTTAAAAGTGAGATTTTTTTTTTAAAACTGTGACAAACTGTGAATTTAAATAAATAATTACACTAAAAACTCAGCTCCATAATTATTTGCACCCTTGGTTACAAAGCTTACAGGATAAAACTAGTCTGTTATTCACCTCAGTCCCACACTGAGTACTTTCATAAATATATTTTTAAATGAATGAAGTCTTAAAAATCTTTTAAAAATAAGATTACACTTATTAACTACTGGCAGATTAATTTTTAAACTACATTTATCATTCCATTTACGATCCCCCAGCATTCTCCTGCAATGTTTTCTGAGAAAAGTAATCTAAGGATCTATGACTGGGATGAAGTCAGAAGTTTGATTCTGTGGACCATTTTTGGATTTTTGTTTTTTTAAAAGGTCAAAACCTTTTAGATTTTTCTGAAATACAGTACTGTGCAAAAGTTTTAGGCAGGTGTGAAAAAAATGCTGTGAACAAAGAACGCTTTGAGAAATGGAAGTGTTCATCATTTATTTTCATCAATCAACAAAATGCAGTGAATGAACAAAAGAGAATCTAAATCAGATCAGTATTTGCTGTGACCACCCTTTGCCTTCAAAACAGCATCAATTCTCCTAGGTACACTTGCACACAGTTCTTGAAGGAACTCGGCTGGTCTGTCGTTCCAAACATGACTGTGTTTCAACCTCCGTGTGACGTTGATGATCATCAGTACCTGTTTGGTAAAACTGGTTGATCAGACACCGACTATAATCCTACAGAATCCCTGACTTTGTGCAAGTGTACCTAGAAGAACTGATGCTGGTCTGAAGGCAAAAGCTAGTAACACCAAATATTGATTTGATTCGTTTGTTTTTTTCGTTTGTTCGCTCACTTTGCATTTTGTAAATTGATAAATAAAAAGAATCATTATTTATATTTCTGAAAGTATTCTTTGTTTACAGCATTTTTTCCACACCTGCCTAAAACTTTTGCACAGTATTGTACCTCGACAGGGGAGGGGCTACAAAACACATGAAAAGGAAATGCTAAATAATGTCATCACTGGTTCCAACAGGTTCTAACCAATAAACTATTTGATAAGGTAAACCAATAAACTATTTGCAAAGGAAATGCCACTGCACTGAAGTATTATACAGTGTATTAAACACTGTAAAAACAGTCAAATTAATTTAGGAAAAAATGGCTTTGGAAGAACGCTCAAGGGGTGGAGAAAAATCTAATTTTCTCATTTCTCCTGGAGTGGGCCGAGAGAAGTTCTTCCAGATTTTTGTGTCCATTGTGGGATTTGCAGGACTTCTCCGTATTACGCTGCGTTTTGGGTTTTTACATCTTTCCATCACCGTTCCACACACTGCCGTGACCTAGATGACAAACGGGTGGACCTTTCAGCTTCATGTCTTCTGTCCATCTCTCTTTTCCTTTCTCAATAAACACAGCCAGACATAATTCCTGCATCATTGACTTTTGAAAGAACCAGGAATTTTATCATCAAATCCATCCCTTCGTGGATTTTCAACTTTAAATGGACAGGAAGAGTTCATAACATGCTTATCTCTGGTTTGCCTTCAGCAAGAGTCAGGACATACTGTGGAAGAGAGGTCAGTTTCACATACTCATCCCTCAGTTTCAGTCTATTCGGTCCACTGACGGAAAGGAAGGTGTTTTGAATGGATTGCTTCTCTAATGCAACTGATTTACATGTGTCGGCCTGTTCAGCCCAGAGAGCATTCATGGTGAAATTTGTGGGAACGTTTCATGGACTTCTTTTGAATAAGGTGCCATAAAGGGAGGCCAGTTCAGAGAAAAACTGATTTACATACAGTGGTCTGAAAGTTACAGTGTCCATGCTGTTAAAAGGGTGTAAAAACAATCCTTGAATCTCCATGATGACACCAACACTGCGTAAGATGGACACAATAAAAGCAGTCTTCAAGTGTTTAGCTGAAAAGAGCCACATTTTTACACGAGCACTTGGTGTGAAATACTTGGTTCTAGAGATAACTACAGTAGGAGCGGTGCTGAATGGAACCAGACGTCAGCTCCCTCGCACAAAGTTTTACATGAAATGGTTGGGAAGATGCTGCCTGATGGCCGAGACACTGTTTTGCCCGTGTTGAGTTGGGGGAAGCTTTGGGCCTAAAACTAAACACGTTCATGAAGGGGTTCGTTTTGTGGCTGATGTAGTTCGGATTCCTAAGTTACCACCTTCGACATCTGACATAAACTCTCAGGTTTCCCGCTGACGGACATCTGATTCCAGTCACCTACCTACACTGAACCATTAGGCACCGAAACACAGATTTGCGTTGAACTTCTGACAGGTTCAGATTCAGAAAATCCGAAATGCTTACCTGCCAGAAAAACGAGCAGCGGACGGAGGCCACCCATGTTCATCGATAGCATCTAAAACCTCAACAACTCCAACAAAGCTTTATCACATGAAGTCCAACAGGGATAAGTTAATGGCGCACATCTGGCTCAGCTGCAGTAAAGACAGATCGATTATTTATAGCACATTGACCTGGAAGCACTTCAAATCCTGCCGTAAACTCTTCCAGGACATGATGACAAAACAGAAGCATCATTTTAGGCGATAAAGAAAACTCTTTGGTAAGGACCTTACCAATGATGCCAAAAACTCTTTGGCATCATTGGTAAGGTCTTGAGTCTGGGCCTGATTAAAGATGTTTCTGGCATATCCAGCTATTCTCCTCGTATTAAACCAATAAAGAGGTTGAAAACGAGAGCATTTAAGCCCAGTATTTCTAAACATTATGTTCTTCTAAAGCTCGATAAATAGATCCTTAAACACACTGCAAGGTCAGCAAAGTCTCAACCTCTGCCCGACGCTAATATTCAATATCTGCCACTGACGATATGATTCCGACTTCGCGTCATAGTGACCTAGACATGCCCTCGAGGGGAATGAAAGCCACATGTCGCTGTTGCTTTTGTTCGTTTGCTGCTCATTGATTTCATGGCTTAAACAATCTCAGAGTTTTGAATAAGTCATTTAAAAAAGCCTTCGTTCTTTTAATGGACCTGAATGTGATGGAATGTGTATGAATCTCACAAAAAGTCTGCTTACCTGTGCTGGAGCACAAAAGGCAGGTGTTACCAGATCAGCATGCACTGCTTCAATGTTGCACATTAACCCTGACGTCCTTCTGTCAGGACGCATGCTGCTGTAGTCAAATCAGTGGTCACGTTTGGCAATTCCAAAGTACCCGCGAGGAATGTTCAAACAGTACCAACCACTTCCAAACAACAAGATCAAAGTGGTTTTGTTTTTTTCTTTCTTTCTTTTCTTTTTGGTTCTTGATGGCAATGCTGCTAAAATTTTTTTTTAAATACATTTAAAAATGCAGCATAGAATTTGTTTGTCTATATATATATATATATATATATATATATATATATATATATAAAAAATACACACAGTCTCTAGAAAGATATAGATGCTGAATGTATTGAGGACTGTGTTAAAGAAAGAAAGTGAGATAGAGGAAGGGAAAAAGGGAGAAACATTTAACATTTCTCTGCCAATGTTATTAACATGCACACACACACACACACACACACACAAACTGTCAAGGTTCAGCGGAGTGTAATAGGATTAAAAATTCTACAGCTTGCCTCCAAAAGTTCCAGTAAGACCTTTGGTTCTCTCTCTTTCTCTCTCTCTCTCTCTCTCTCTCTCTCTCTCTCT
>JABMDN010018099.1:0-11289 GCA_017165825.1 Hepsetus odoe
AAAAAAATACTTTTCATTTTTAAATACTCATTTGCTGTTGTCATGGCGATAGCCGACATAAACCTTAATTATATTTATCATCATTTTATCATCATCATCGTCATGGTGATACACCGCTCAGATGTCCAGAAGAGTTTTTTTTTAACCTCCCTCACCAAGCAGCACATCATGTCTCTCTCATTGTCAATTAGCATACACACTTTAGCATTGACCTCCAACGCTCCCGCCGCACACACGCGCACCCTCGGCTCGGCCCTGCGGGGCCCTAGGTGAGAGTTATGCGGGCTGGCGCTGTCCGGAGAGTGCCTGTCCACCATCTGGACGAGGAATTCGCCGCCCCAGACAAAAGGCTTGGCAGAGGACGCTCTTTGTCTGAAGCCTCCGCGCCTCCAGATAGCTATAAAACACCTGGACGAAATCAGCAGGTGACGGCACGGAGAGGGAGCAGATCAGTCACAGGCGCGCTCTTCTCTCCTCTCTTCTCTTCTTCTCTCCTCTATTCCTCCCTCTATCTCCTCAGGCAGTCCCCCCACCCCTCCTTTTTCTCCCCCCCCAGCACTTTGAACAGAGCTTAAGTCTCTGGCCAGTTCGCGAGCCTGTCACTGGGCAGGGTTTGATCTTTGTCGGCAGATGCTTTGAGTGGAGTCCTCGGGGCCCTCACCGGCTCGAGCAAGGGGGAAAAAAAACACGACACACACACACACACACACACACACACACACACACACACACACTCACACTCACACTCACACAGTACGCTCACGTCCAGCCTTTCGTCAAAGTCCAGCAACAAAACCTCTCTCTCTGACACACAGCACGGACATATGTAGCCCTACGTGTCGGTCATGTTAAACACGCCAGCTCCGCGCCGCGGCTGCTAATTAACCCTGCCGGCTTCCCCCATTCACACCCCCATACACCTCCTCGTTCACTCCCTCCGACCACATCTGACTGGAGGGACGCCGCAGGTTCGAAACGACCCCTCCACGTCGGCGCTCGCCGCTGAGAAGGGGAGATATTTTATTAGCGTTTGCATCATCGTTCGACCCATTTGTGCATTTTGACCGCGGTGCAGCGTGGCTTAACAATTAAAACCAACCCTGTGTGGGTTCTAATGACGTCACAAAACTAGTAAACTCGAAAACAGCGGGAATAGTTTGGAAAACGTCCACAGATGTGAATAAGAGTCCAGGTTATTAACAGCTAAATCTTTTCATTCCCACCCACTCAGTCCTCCTCCAGATCTTCATTAAGGTGGAGCAGATCTTCATTAAGGTGGAGGAGATGTTGAGTTGACTTGTGGGTGTGGTTTAGGACTGTCTCTAAAAATATCCACTCATTTCCAAACTTTTTACACAACGGGATGTGTTTTCACCTGATCTAGAATCAGTCCTTAATATGGAGGAATCTGATCCCAGATCAGTCTGACCTGCAGTCCTGAGGTTTAGTTTAGTCCATAGACAGTAAGTCCTACTGTGTCCTAATCCACACCCACAGGTCTCCACCTTAACAAAAAGCTTAGGGAAACATTTTGGGGTGACTGTTGACTTCTAGCTCAAGTTCGAAACTAAAGAGGCTCCAAACATGTCTCAGCTGATCTGGGAACGATGTCTTTTAGGACATCTATTCGTGCAAGACAGAAGTCAGGAGTAAAAATGATTAGCTGTGTAATTATGTAAATCATGTGAAGTGTGAAAGGAAGAGTAAGTGTGTCTCAGGGCCTAACAGGCCTGTGGATGAAGTGGACGAGGACAGCTGAGTCCCATCCTCCTGCTCTGTAAACAAACAGCATGGCTGGGACGTGAGTGGCTCCTTTATGGGAAGGAGGGACGAGGGGAAAGTGAGTGCATGTCTTTCTCAGACGTGTTTTGAGGACATGCTCACTGCCAGGTGCTCTCCTTAACAGTAAATGACACACATAGAGGGAGGGAGGGAGCGAGGGAAGGAAGGAGGGAGGGCGAGAGATTGGGCAACAGTATGACTGCAGCACAAAGCATGTGGGGGTTGTCTTCTGTCTTTCCAAAAACTGTCCCTTTGATGAAAACAGCTGTGACATGTAGTGGAAAGATCAACGTTTCATGATGATTTTACCTGAGATAAAACTCCCCAAGAACATGAGAAGAACCGGTGAGCAGAACTGAGACTCCTAAGGACCATTTCCAAAAAACACATAAGTCAGAAATACTGAGGAGAACCAAGAGTCAAACCTCCCTGAGAGCATGAAGGAGAACAACTCAGAAGACCCCAAAGGAGAACTAAACACTGAGAGGAAGTGAATGTCAAAATGGGAGCTACTGAAGAGCACGAGGAAGCACCATTGACAGGAACCAAGACTCAGATGTAGAAAATGACTGAGAGCATGAGGAAGAATGATAGAAAGGAACCAATGTCCAGACTCTCATCAGCTTTCATGAGGAATGATCCCTGGAAAGACCCAAGACGAGGGGGAGAAAAGGACGAATTACCTCTGAGAGGAACCGTATCTCTAAACTGCCGAAGAGCACAAGGACAAACCAGAGAACAGAGACCCAAAAGTAGAAAGCGTAGAGAGCCTGAATAACTACTATGTTGAACCAAGAGTCAAAACCTTCTAAAAGCATGATAAGGAGCCATTTTGAGGAACCAAGATGCCAAAAGAAAAACTTTCCAAGAATTGGAGAAAGACCACTGAAAGTCTCAAAAGGGAAACATTCTAAGAACATGAGAACAAACCACTGACACGAACCAAAAGACATTGAGGAGGACATTCTAGGTTCATAAGAACAAACTGGTAAGAGGAACCAAGACTCAAAACTCTCTGAGCACACCAAGAATCAACAAGGGAACATGCTAAGATCATGTGGACGAATCACTGAGAGTAAACAAGACGCAAATCTCCCAGAGCACTGGAGGAAGAACCACTGAGAAGAACCAAGACTCAATAAGGAAACAACCTAAGACCATGAAGATGAATCGCTGAGAGGAACCAAGTCTCAAAATTCTGTGAGAACAGGAGAAAACTGAAAAGGAGAACTTTCTGAAAGGATCGCTGAGAGGGACCAAGATTCGACAATGGAGAAATGAGATCCTCCAGTTGTCAGTAATGGCTCAGCATTGGTTCTGATGGTCCTGCCTCTCCTCCCAGGCGTGCAGTATGATTGCTCAGTGCTGGCACACGGGTGATACCCTGCCCTGGCTGGTCTTCAGCAGGAAGGGAACAGGATCCGTCTCCTGGGGGCTGAGGGGACGGCCTGTCCCAGCTGGCCCCCAAACACAGCGGCATGCAGTGTATAGCGGGACGAGGAATGAAGACTGCCTGCCAAAAGCATCTGAAACTCATCTGCGTGCGTCCATTCGTGGTCCACTCGCTCTTTCACTCCTACATCTGCCTTCTCTCGTTCCTCTGCTCCTCCAAGCACACAACATTAAAGGGATAGTTTGGTGGAAAAAAGGTTCTTGTTGGTTTTTAATCAATACTCAAGCACATTAATGAATAAAGTGCTCTAATTTTTACGGAGGGTAGTTTAGATTTTTGTCCCAACACCTCTTTTTCTAATTCAGATTTTCCGTTCCACCTTAAATGATGCTTCTTTAACTTTCAGGTGGTTCAGACACCAGGATGTCTATCATAAAAGGTGGAATTAAAGACTAGAACCGCAGGGATGAAGCTGGCCTCTTGTTTGAATGTCCTTCTGCAGCTTCAGCGGTATATCAGCAACGCTGTTACCCACAATGAGTTACATTGTAGTTACATGGTTTGGCGCTTACAAGGTTTTAAACTATGTTATACAAGTTGGAGACAATAGTGAGACCAGCTATGTTATACGGGTTGGAGATGGTGATGAAAAGAAAGGCGGTGGCGCTGGAGGTGTCAGAGTTAAAGATCCTGAGATTTGTGTCGGGAGGGACGACAGGAGGATGGACGGGATTAGGAAGGAGTATTTTAGAGGGACAGCTCGGGTGAGACAAAGAGGAGGTTTATGGATGTGGTGAGAGAAGACAAGCAGGAGGACGGTGTGTAAGAGGTGGACAGGAAGAAATGGAGACAAAAGATCAGCTGTGGAGCAGGAGTAGAAAGATGAAGATACATGTTGTTGCATGGTTTTGAAGCTGTAGTTACATGGTTCTGACGCTGTAGTTACGTGGTTCTGATGCTGTAGCTACGTGGTTCGGATGCTGTAGTTACATGGTTCTGACGCTGTAGTTACATGGTTCTGATGCTGTAGCTACGTGGTTCTGACGCTGTAGTTACGTGGTTCTGATGCTGTAGTTACGTGGTTCTGATGCTGTAGTTACGTGGTTCTGATGCTGTAGTTACATGGTTCTGACGCTGTAGTTACATGGTTCTGAAGCTGTAGTTACGTGGTTCTGAAGCTGTAGTTACGTGGTTTATGATCCATAAACATGGATAATGTGCAGACTGTATTTCTGTGAAAAAGCTAAAGATCTTTAATGGAGGTGTATCATTTTGTACTGAAACAAAGTGAAGAGTTGCACTGACGTAACAGGAGAGGGGGATCATACAGAGAGAGAGAGAGAGAGAGAGAGAGAGAGAGAGAGAGACCGAGAGGGGGACAGAGAGAGAGAGAGAGAGACAGAGAGAAAGAGAGAGAGACCGAGAGGGGGACAGAGAGAGAGAGAGAGGGGGGACAGAGAGACAGAGAGGGGGACAGAGAGAGAGCGGGAGAGAGAGAGACAGAGTGAGAAATAGAGAGACAGAGAGGGGGGGCCAGAGAGACAGAGACAGTGAGAGAGAGACAGAGAGAGAGACAGGTCACAATAAACACATGCTGTCCTCCTACTGCTCTGTTCTCGGGGGACTCACGCCCCATTTGGTTCCCTTTAGCATAGCGCTAGTCGCCTGGGTGTGTGTGTTAGAGAGCAATGACAGGGACAACACACACACACACACACACACACACACACACGCACACACACACACACGCTAAAGCACTCAGACAGTGGGACAGAGGCAGAGTGAATGCTAAAGCAAGGCTTTATAGGAGCTTAAACACTGCTATTCATTCACTATAAAGTACATAATAATAATAATAATAATAATAATAATAATAATAATAATTGTGTTGTTATTTATATCTGTGCTGTTGAAATCTTCTTTTTTTGAGTCTCGTATCCACGTTTGTCAGGTTTTAACGGCCATGTTTATTTTTGCAACCTGTTTTATTTACTTGACCGTGTAAATGAACTCTTTTCTGATTGGCTGCTATTGTGAGTGGGCGGGGCTAAACTTGACTGAGTAAAAGCGTTTCCTTATGTGGACTGTGTGGACTGTGGTGAATACCTGTATGAATACCTGCACACGCACCCACATGCCACAACCAAACACATCCTCTGTATTTAACACACACCATCCAGCAGGGGGCAGACATGCAACACCTGGGGAGCAGTGATGGGGACAGTACCTTGACCAAGTGGACCTCAAGACAACCTACTGGTTTTGGATTCAAACCCAATTTTCAGATACTGGGTCTAGTCCCTAAACATTAGAACACTGCTGACCCAAAGCTCACAAACCTGAAATGCTCTTGGTTCCGGACCTTCCCGTTGTTCGAGAGACCGTCTAAATCTGTGTTTGGGTTGTATTTGTCCCCGGTTCTGCCCAGTCCGAAGCCAGGCCGGGTTTGAGGGATCTCCGGGACACATCGGCCACATGTTCCTGGCAGGAAATTGAAGGCGCAGCAGCTAAAGCCATGGATGAGATAACATCTTGTGGGTGGAAGACAGGACACGATGCTGCTTGCATTTGCCAGAAACCTCATGTTGGCTCAGTGTGTGTGTGTGTGTGTGTGTGTGAGTGAGAGACGGAGAAAGAGTGAGCGAGTGGGTGACAAACTCCAGGGATCTCATTTGAATCACTTTTGCTGAGGATGCGTTCGACTTCCTGTCAGAGTGTGTGAATGTTTGTCTTCTTGATTTTTTTGGGCAGTGGGTGTTTGTGGGCGAGCGAGAGAACCAGAACCAGAATCAGTCAGAATCCTTTATTCGGCAGTACAAGGAGTCCGGGCCGGGCCGGGTGTCAGCGCTCACTCTGATAAAAATACAACCAACACAGTCAACACACACAGTCTTCTGCTCATATCCACCCATGCAGCTGTGAGTGACTCTCGCTCTCTCTCTCTGTCTCTCTCTCTCTGTCTCTCTCTCTCTATCTCTCTGTGCTGCTGTCCTTCGCCCATGTTTATATAATGGCGTTTGGGACAGGGTCCTCAGCCAAAAACAACATCCATTAGCTGTGCAGCCTCCTCGGCTAAACAGCTGGCATTTGGCACTGGACACTACATTAGACTCTCTACTTGACATTCCACTGAACTCTCCACTGGACACTGCATTGGACATCCCAGTGGACGCTCTGCTGGACACTCTACTTGATACTCCTCAATCAGAATCAAGGGACATTTCACTGCTCCGTTTGGACATTTCTGCATGTATGATCTGCGAATCATTGCAATAGTGTCCATTGCAGAATCCATTGGAATGTCCAGTAGATGGTCCATTGGAGAGTCCATTGGAACAGTGGACTGGACACCCCATTGGACACTCCTGTGGAAAGTTCAATGTATGCTACAATGAACATTCTACTGCACACTCAATTGGACACCCTACTGGACATTTAAATGGAGTGTCCATTGGAGAGTCCATTGGAATAGAGGATTGGACAGTATATGGGACACCCCATTATCGGCTCACTGGATAGTGAGCATTCCACTGGACACTCCATTGAAAAGTCCTTTAGTATATCAATGGGAGTGTCCATTGGAACAGAGGACTGGACGCTCCACTGGACTCTTCAGTGGACACTCCTCAGTGTTGACAATTCGGATCATGCAGACATTCAGGCTAGAGGACGGCTGCGTTGAGCTACCGCCATGGTTCTAGATAACAGCATGTGAGAACCCATTTTGACAAGTCTATTGGAGATCATCCCCACGCCTGTCAGCTCCATCCAGATCTGGAAAAATGTGAAGCTGCTGGAGCTCCAGCCCTTCGTTAACGAGGAGACGCTGTAATAAGGCGCTGATTAGAAGCCTCGGTTGCCGTGGCAGCCACTCTAATTGCTCTATTAGAGGAGGATAACTATCTCGTCAGCTGTCGGGACGTGTAAACAGCAGCGGGTGTTAAGAGTCATTGATATTTCTATTTTCTTTCAGGCCTGCAGTTTCTCTCTGAGCTCCACTGTTAAACGACCCTGTTCATAACCTGTTCCTGTTCATAATCAATATTAACATGAAACACAATCACCCTCTTAACGAGGCCCGGCTTCAGAACCGTCCCAACCACCTAAATACACTGGTTTATTTTATCCACTGTAAGGAAAACCAGTGAAGTCGAGAAACATTATGGCCAAAAAAAACTTCACAGGTTATTATTGTTCAGAGCATTTTAATTTTATTAGAATATTATTAAAGATAAACAGTAAAAATATTATTTCCTCTTTTATCTTTCGGCTGCTCCCGTTTAGGGGTCCCAACAGGGGATCATTGGCTTTCGGTCCTCTGCTTCTTCCAGTAAAAACATTCCATACAAATAACAATAATAATAATAATAACTACAATAATAATTGAATCTATTACGATATAATATTCGCTGCATAATATTTGTATTCAAATAATACAATATTCTATTATTATATATCATTATTATTATTATTATTATTATTATTATTGTTGTTGTTGTGGTTGTTGTTGTTGTTGAGTAGATAGATAGATATGTAGAGGTATAGATGAATGGATGGATGGATGGATGGATGGATGTGTGGATTAATGGGTGGATATCTTTATTTGTTTGATTGTTATTTAATAAACCTTTATTATTATTTATCATTTTATTAGAAGTGAGCCAACAGAATACATTTTAAAAAATTAGTAGAATAAAAAAATCTAAAATTAGTAGAATAAAAGAATCTGGCTCTGACTCTAAGTCTAAGTTTATAGATGGCAGGATGTAGAACAGACCTTTAAAAATAAACACAAAACAAAAACCAAAGCGTTTTTAATGTAGATTTATTAATGTGACCAGACTATAACGAAACAGAGAGAAGTAAGGTCACATCATCAAAGGAATTCAAGACAACAGTTACAAACAACAGACGAGACGAGGTTACTATAACAACAAAGAACAAGGGACACCTGAGAGGGGGAGGAGACCAAGATGGACATCAGGTGTGCTGGGGGAGGACTGGGTGGGACAAAGACCACACGAAAGCACATGACAAACAAAAACAGAGACACATGGAGGAGAGAGACAAACAGATTTACAGAACAAACAGCTGGAGCCCTGATGAATCAATTTACTCCAAACCAATTAAGCAGACCTCATTATGTAATCGTTCTTGAATGTGATGTGGCTGAAACATGCAGCCAAAAAGCGGTCGTCTCCGGTCCTGCGAGGGGTAAAGACGAGTTTTATTAGACAACGTTTCAGACACTTAACCCACTCAGCGCTAAAAGCTTTCAGGGTCATTTCCGGGTCATCCGGCAGCGGCGGGTAATGGTGGCGCTGTCTAAACAACGGGACATTTCAAATGGTGATGAAATGACAGGCGTGTGTGTGTGTGTGTGTGTGTGTGTGTGTGTGTGTGTGTGGATTTTAAGTAGAGGTGGCAAACATCTCCCTGTGCTTTCCTCCAGTGTAGATAATTTAGTAAAAAAATCTATCAAAGTACTGATTCAATTATTTTAGTAAAAAAAGTAGAGGAATGTAGTGAGAGTGTAAAGTAAAAGTACAGGAATGTACTGAGAGTGTAAAGTAAAAGTACAGGAATGTACTGAGAGTGTACAGTAAAAGTACAGGAGTGTACTGAGAGTGTAGAGTGAGACGTGTCTCCTCTGAAGGACGTCTGGAGCGTCTGTCTGTGCTGAAAGTGAACTGAATCTCACTCCATATTAATAGAATTAAAGACTATTAAAGCCTCGAACTTCAACTCCAATAAAAACAATCTACTGAAAATAATCCACATGAACTTCACCGCTTCACTTTCATCACCGTCTCTACTAGTTCTCCATCACGGACACACACTCCACACACCCTGAACTCCACCGTCCACTCTCCCTGTCCTCTCTCTCACTCTCCTTCACTCTGTCCTGCACCGATGGACACACAGAGGGACGTCTCTTCTGTGTTTGTGTCCACTTAGTCTGAGACGGTCTGGATGTTGGGACGGTGATGGAGGATAGAAATAATGGAGGATGAACTCAGATGTTCAGACTGAAGTGAGGTCTGTTCTGAAGATGGAAGGAGGAGAAAGGACAGATATGGAGCGAGTGTATCAAGGTGTGTTAATGTGTGTTAATGTGTGTTTCCAGGCTATTCGCTGTACTCTGGTGAACTGCACCTGCGAGTGCTTTCAGCCGGGAAAGATCCACCTGAGGACATGTGACCAGTGTAAACACGGATGGGTTGCTCACGGTGAGTGTTTATCCAAAAGAGATATTTATGAACATTATTTATTTTTTGGCAGTAAGCAAAAATAAGGTCAATAAATAAATAAATAAAAGTAATAAAAATAATAATACATAAACACGCGTGTATACAGTATTAGAAACGAGAAAATAAAAAATAAAAGGGAAGTGAAATTAATTGAAATACTTATGTATTATATATTTATTTATTATATTGTATCATGTATTATTATATTATATTATATTAATTATATTATATGACACTTTATTGTATTATATTAATGTAATATATTAATTATATTACATTAATTATATTAATGTATTATATTATGTTTATGTTAATTCTATTATATTATATTATATTATATTCATTGTATGATATTATGTTATATTATTTATATATTTGTTTTTTTTTGTATTTATTGAAAATAAAATAAAAATGTAAATATGTCATGACTGGAACAGCTCTCAGCTTTACAGAAAAATAAAAAAATAAATCTTGAAATTAAAGCAGATAAAGTGATGCACTCTGTTAAACACTGTAGCCTTTTTTTTGGCCATCGCCATAGCAACTGGTGCCACCCTATGGTGTTTTAATCACAGTGGAAGTGGGTTTGGTGGCTGATTGGTGGGCAGGACATGCCTTGCAACCTAAACTACCCCAAACACACACACACACACACACACACACACACACACACACACACACGAACTGTCAGTTAAAGTGCACTAACAGTAAAGTTTATTAACGGTTACACACTCTCACTGTAGCCTGAACTCAGACTGTGATCTGAACGAACTGTCATTTTTCTCCTCTTTTCTCTTCTCTCTTCTCCCTTAATCTTCCTCTCCTCCCTCTCCTGTCCTCTCTTTCATTCCTCCACTATTGGCAGCACCTCTGACGAACACTTCTTCATTTTTTATTGTGTTCGTGTCTGGCAGAGACTGCTGTCGGGCAAAAACTTTGTCAGCGTATAAAAACACACACACACACACACACACACACACACACACACACACACACACACACACACACACACACACACACACACACACACACATACACACACAGATAAAACCAGGTGTCACACAGACAGATAAAAGAGGGAGGAGAGGAGCATCTGTTAGGTGAGCTGAAAAGAGAGAGAAAAGATGTGTTCAAAGAGAAGAGAAAGAGAGAAGGAGCAAAAATGGATAAGAACATTTTAAGAGAAAGAGAGAAAGAAAATTTGGAGAGAAAGAGAGAGAGAGAGAGAGAGAGAGACAGAAAGAGAAAGAGAGAGAGAGACAGACAACGATTAAAGATGAGGGAAGGGAAAAATAATAAAGAGAGTGATTGAAAGGAGATTAAAAAAGAGCGAGAGAGTAAGAGAGTAGAAAAAACAGAAATAAAAGTGAGAAAGAAAGAGTGTGAAGGAGAGAAAGAGTTTGTTATTGAAACACTGTTTACAGCAGCTGATATAAAAATTTACACACACACACACACACACACACACTCTCTCTCACTCTCTCTCTTCCTCTCTCTTCCTCTCTTTTCTTTCCTACCTCGCTGTTAGTCTAAATTTATGGCTTTATTATAATAATAATAATAATAATTATTATTATTATTATTATTGTTGTTAGTAGTAGTATTATTATTACTAATGATGTTATTATAGTGATTATTATGACATGAATTATGATGATATTTATCATAATTACTTTATTGTTGTTTTATTGTACTTTGAATAATTTGCACCATCATCATCATCATCATCATCATTATTATTGTTGTTGTTTTTGTTGTTGTTGTGATGTGCAGTGTACTCAAATATTATCGTTAAATGGTGCTATTTCTTTTCTCTTGTGTGTGTGTGTGTGTGTGTGTGTGTGTGTGTGTGTGTGTGTGTGT